>MJUU01071165.1:77848-190434 GCA_002080025.1 Modiolus philippinarum
AACTTTCATGTCTGCAATGGAACAAATTCATACTTAACTATCACCAAAAAATATTGATAATTATTTTACACTTAGCTCACAATCAAGCGTATCAAAATTTGTCGCAGTAGTAATGTAAAAATGCTTAGCTTTTCTTTGTAAGTTTCTACAATTTTTATGTGAATATAAGTAATTGTTTTGATACCGGAATTTAATAATGTTTTCTTATGATTGACTTTAATGTTTAATGTCAAATTCGGAGAACGACGCTGTCGAAGTAACGGACTTTTCTATTTAATAAATGATGTGGAGCAGAAGGGGTTTCCTTAGGGATCAAAACACATGATTTATGACGGATGAAAATTTCTTTTTTTTTCTTAATTTTAGGATCTCAATTATTTAATTCCTAACAAATATGGACTTAAGGTTACTTCGTTAGGGTAAATTTTCGGGTTAGAGGATTTTTCTGCCTGTAATATCCTCTTTAAAGATGTCAGGAATAAAATTAAAAAAACTGCTTCCACTAACCCCCTTTTGCAGATGCCAAATGTTCACTAAACTTGTACTGTATATTTATATCTGAATCCTGTAAAAAAAGATTGAAGCCTATCTTTTCACCCGAATCCACGGAGAGAACTTTAGCCGTATATATGTAATTGTATTGTACCTTGTTTTATAAATAAAAGCTCTGTACTTTTTATCTGAAACCTGGATAAAGATAGCTGCACTGTATCTTTTCTTAATGTTAAATACGGATGAGTGTAATAGGTCTTTGCATCTCATTCTTAGGGAATATCGCAATGTGCCTTAATAGCTGAATTTAAATTAAGACAAAATGTACTGTAAAAGTTTCTTTACGTCTGAATTTTAGAGAAAATTGTACTGTTTCTTTATATAAATCAGGAAAAAATGTTCAGTACCATTATATCCAAATTAAAGATAGGGATTATTGTGCTGTAATTTAATAGACTGTTTTAATGCAATGGTTCGCAGCCATGCTTTCTGTCGTAAGACCCACATTGACAGGGAATTCTTCAGATTTGTACTGTGCCCTCCCATTTGGAGCTATATAAGGATACATGTACTAATGGTTCACATCTGAATCCCTGATATAGTTGATGCTTACCTTTACGGGTGAATTATAGATTAAAATAGTCGTACTGTCCCCTCACATCTGAAAATGTACTGATTCTTCACACCTGAATCGTATATCTGAAGCCTGAATTCTAGATAATAATAGTTGTACTTTACCTTCACATCTGAATCCTTGGTAGGGATCTTTGCATTGGCAGATGCATGTGTTCATGTCCAGTGTCCCACTGTTAAGACATTTTACACCAGGACATTCTACAAAACAGTAGCATATGAAAAAATCTAACACATTTTGTTAGTAGCAAATGGGCCCATTCTCAAAGGTAAGACGTATACAGATGTACAAAAATTATTGAAGAATGGGTACGTTTTCCAGTTGAATTAGACATCGTTATGTTTAAACGGATTGATTCATTTGTAAGCTTTTAAATCAAGTGAGCAGTATTTCAGCTACAACAGATCGAGAGCAAGTTTTAACAATTATACCGTTTAACGAGAAAAAAGGGATATATATAGATGGAATGGACAACAGGGGCAACTTGTTTTGATTGCCAATGGAAAAGGTTAAAATCCAGTAGAGACAAAAGGCAATAAGTTTAGCATTCTAAATGTGTGTCTGTCCTTTTATCCAGAAATACAAAGGAGTCTAAATTTATTAAGACGGGTCTTTCTCTACAGTTTGTTTACAATGACATCCGATATATTTTCCGTATTTATACCCTAACCATGGAAAAAAGGCAGTAAGTTTAGCCTTCTACGCCACTACATTATTTGTAAATGTGTGTCTGTCCTTACGTTTTCCGTATTTAGATTTTAAGGTATATGGGTACTCCAAATATTTTTCCATAGATTTTTTCAATTTTTACAGGAAAGTTTCCTTATTATATACATGTAAGCATTGAAATAAAAAAGGGGCTCACCATGCTTAGTTTTAAAATAACTCAAATATTTCTATTGAATATATAGGGAAAAACAGGTATATTGTTGATTTCTATAAAACTATTCCGAAAATGATTTCTACTTTACTCATGTGTTTGCCCCTTGAACATAATTTCAAAAAATATAACGAAAAATTTGGGTCACTGACTATGTTGTCTATATAATTTGCAAAATGTGAATTTTCATGGTGATATATATGTAAAATATTTATTTATCAGATTATCTCCCCTTTTCAAAAATCCTCTTCCAATTTATTTAAATATCAAGTTACCATGCCTCGTCTACTTTGATAAAGACATGTGAAATCAAGTAAATGTAGATCCTTTGCATTTTGTATTATGGATATGATATTGATTGATTCATTACAAATAGAAAAAAAATGCATATTTAAAAAGCAGATAATACCATAATAGCATAAATAACAAATTCAAAAGGGCGGAATACTACCTATCTAACTTAACCATGCAAAGTTTTGTATATCTCTAAATACTACTAAAAGACAGTGAAATCAACATCTCTCGCTCTATTATATAATAATAAAGGTTGCATTGACTTTCAAAAATGTTTTCAAAAACGTCGAATTTTAAAAGTGTGGGTTAAGCTAATGGCAAGAATAAATATAAACAATGTACAGCAGCAATAATTCTGATAATTCGTTCCTCAAGACAGAGATTTGTTAACATCATATTACAAACTGTTAAAACATGATAAATTGAATCAACATTTTACAATAGAATAAGTTATAAAACACCAAGTATATATAATAAATATATTCAATATACAACTGATAAATGTTGCCAAATTTTGTACAGAGATAGAGGTAAAACGTACATATACATGTTTACAGCCCTTTTCAAAAAGTGTTATCTTTTCCTGGATTCACGGAAGTCTCCAATCACATTGAGATACAAACACTCTTCGCTTTCCGGTTATCACTTGTACGGTTAACTAACAATACATAACGTAATCACTCAATACAATTTAATTCTAACGAAATTAGTGTAGTGTCACAGTAAACACTTACCAAGTAATATAATATGAACAGTGATATGAACCGTGTTGGGTTGATAACCGGAACTGTTTCATTGTATTCAAATGTCGAAACCGAAGAGCGGACCTAATGATTTTTTGAAAAGGTCTATATGTATGGGCTTGCGACGAATGACATCCCTAATGGCTAAATCTAATGGGTTTGCCGTAAGGTGCGATATATTGTATGACATGAATGTGACATAAATTTAAGAAAGAACGTTATTCTAATATATTATTAATTTGATATCGTTTGAGAAATTTGATTAGTGGAGAGCTGATCACATGACCAACTGTATTTTCAGAGATTGACTAGAAAACAGTATATCAAAAAGTTATATTGCATGTAACTTAAAATAGTTATGCATATGACAAGTTTCTATGAATGTTGCTTAATTTATTTTGATGTATTTTTAAGGAATCAATTGCATGTATATATTATACACACTGTAATTATATTATAGTGTTTTAACTTTTAAATATTAATTTTTGAAATATTTCAATTGTATCTTGCATTCAATTATTTAGACATAAAAATGAACTTTTCAGTGTTTCTGTAAATTAATAATATAACAATTGTAGTCTGTGAATGAGGTCGATACGATGTTATATCGACCTGGAAAAGCATATCGACCTCGGATTTCATCCTCGGTCAATATGCTTTTCCCAGGTCGATATAACATCGTATCGACCTAATACGCATACTTTAATTGTATATTATCTTTATCTATGGTCTTCCAAGGAGCAATTCAAATAATTCTTCTTCATCGCAAATATCATGCCTGTATAGCTTACCTGACAATGGGTTTCTTTGGGCGAGGAATTTTATAATCCGGGTACAACGTTCTCGTGTCAAAATATCGCCATTGTTCGCGGGTCAAAATTGCACTCCCCATTTTTGCAGGAGTGACAAGAACAACTCGAGATCAAAGATGGCGGAAAAAGAAAGTGATGTACCAATGCAAGACATACCATTGGCACATAACACGCTTCTGATCCCCGCGTAGGAGGCAGTAGGTCTCCGGACTTGCAAATATACACCAATAAAGCTAGCCAGATCATATGCAGGTTTTTTTACATACGTAATGCGGACACAGCAACAGATGTTGTCCAGTACCATTGTACACTCGAACCAGTGGATGGCCTACCATAGGAACATGCAAAACTTAACCATTCTGTTAATCTTTTTGACCCAAAGACTGGAGTTCGAGTAACTATGGTGGAAAACCAAACAACAGAAGTTCAAGAAAATGAATGACCCTGGAATGCCGACTTGTGTAGCGAGATCATTCGGGCAGACAACAGAGGCAAACTGTGTAAACAAATAGTAGAAAAGTATCCTGCATGGAGAATGAAAATAAAGAAATTATAGACAATTAGCCCTTTAAAAGGCTACTGACATATTTAAAACAGAATCAAAGTTGTATCAATGTATCTACTTCAATTTTCTATATGGAAAATGAAAGATTTATTTATACTTAGAGCTTTAAAATAGTTTAGTAGTATCTTCATTCAACAAATTACATTTGAATAATTTTTATTTGATTGAATACCATCCCAAGGTTGAAATAATAAGATGCTGCGCACAAAGTTGACGGCACATGTGAAACTGGGTTTTAAAAGTATAATCAAAAGCCCTTATAACATTAGAACTGAAAAAAAAAAACACTTGTTTTGCTTTCAGGTCTATTTCATAACTCTATTTCAACAAAAATATAAGTTTCTTGTTCAGATTGAAACTTATTTTTCACAATCTATACAGTAAAAGTAGCGAAAAAGTCCGATCGAATCTTGTAACATAAAAAAGTGAGCATGATTGTTTTTGGTCTACTCTTTTAACAATAATCAACAGATTTCCCCCAAATTTTGTACGCAGTATTTTTTCAGATTTTCACCGTAACGTCATGTTAAATTCAACGTACAAAAATTGAAAATGGCCACTGTACGTAGTACGGAAGTAGTGTACAGAGTATGTAACGGACGTTAACTTGTCTTAATTATTGCACCAATATGATTAAGAAATCAGCAAGTAAATATCATAATTAGAAAAATAAATATATATCTCAAATGTGCATTTTGAGAGGATTTAAAATATGTTTTAAATATGATGAAAACGATTTTTTATTTACTTGGTAAATGAAAGTTTTTGATGTCCAATCATTTTGTTACAATAGCAAGAAATGACGTTTTTTACGCGATATTTTTGGCATTTCAAAGAAGTGAGTGATAATTTTATACCGTTCATAAATAAATAAGACACTAAAGAATATATTTTTGGAATGTGCATTTTTTATACTTTTTCATGCTGCAATATTAAATCAGGTGTACAATACAAATATGTCTAGAAATATATGAAAAAGTAAATGTCCAATGGTTTTGTTACGGGCGTGTTTTCCATGGAAAAATCCGACGTCGATAACGACGCGCACATTGACGATTATTGCATGTTGTACAATAAGTTTAATTGGTGGTAATCCTTTCGTTTTTTAGTCATAGAAATACAGAATACGAGTAAATAAAGAGTTAAACTGAGTACAGAAAAGACGAGTGCGAGCAAATATTAAAATCTTATTATAAAAATTGTAAAAATTAACTAACTGTAAATGTGGTAGACTTTTTTTTAGGGGGAGCGAAAGTTTTACATGCATGGTGTATTATTTTGGATTGTATAAAACCGACTTGAGCAAAATTTGATAAAATATATTCCGGAAATGGTTCTTGCATCTTTGTAAATTATATATGTTCCGAACTTGAACAAAATGGTGATGCCGTTCAAAGAAGAATCTTACGCTGCTTAGAGAGTTAAAACAAACTGTATATTTTATCACTTGAATGGTTAGCTTGTTTGATGTATTTCCGATTTTTGCTCCTTTCCTATTTAATTTTCCTAAATATACATAGCTGAATTTTGATAAGATGTAGACTTTAAATAACCCTTTATAGGCCTATTGTAACGTGAGAGCCAAATGGAAGAAACAAAATGAATAGTATTTATAAACAAAAACGGTTGAAACAAATGCAAACCAAAAAAGACGGAAATTTTAAAAATCAACAGATAAAACATTAAAAAACGCAACAACGAAATGACTAAAGCAAGTTCGACAGACACTGTGGTATTAAAAACAAGTAGAGTTGCACCCTTCTCAATTACGGTCTTCTTACGTCAATTTTGTGACTTGACGACGTTACATTTGTTGAGTCAACTTTGTGCGCTGAGTCTAAGCATAGACATTGATTTTGGGATGCCAAACAGTACTACTGTCGTCAGTCAAATTTTCAAGACTGTCTCACGTATTTTTAACACTTTTATGCTTTCTTAAATTTTCCATTTTATCTTTCCAATGGCAGCCATATTGATACAAATATGAATGTTCTTGGCGTTAGAGAAGAATAACACGAGAACATGCTCTAATTCGACACTCGGAACAATAAAAAACTCCTCGCCTAAAGACGGCTAATATGTTTTCCAAAGGTGTCTAATGATAAACTGTGTTCCAAAGCACGGCCTCTTTTGTCAAATAGGAGCAAAATAGGCGATCTTTGTAAGGACCCCCCCCCCCCTTACATATTTCTAGTGTTTGATTGAATTGGCTTCAATAGTTTCAGAGCTGATAATGAAAATGATAATTTTCCATTACGGGCGAACGTTTTCTCATCAGATCTAATCAGATAACTCAATACCAAAGTTACTGTAAATTTACATTCTGCATATGCGCATTTCGACAACTTATGTCTCTTCAGTGCAGATAAAATCTAGACGTTTGGAAGACCATAAACTCAAAGATGTTTAAAAACTAATCAGAATGAGCAATTTTTGTGCAGGACCCTTTACAGTATATATCATATTTCAACAGTGTAATTGAATTTGCCCAAGGGATTTCTGAAGAGATGATCAAAACATGATTTTTCAACGTGGCTAATGTTATATCGATCTGGCAATGATTTTTTTTTACCAAATTATACAAAAGGAGCATTCCTTGTTGAGGACCTAAACTAAACTCGGCATCAACAAAAATATAACCTTTGTCACTGTGCACCGCTTTGGAAAAAGAGGACGAAAGAATAATGGGCCCATATTAGCCAAGAGACAAAGAAGCTGTAATCAAAAATGGATTCAAATTAAAAGGAACTAAATATTAAATAAAAGAACAGTATCCCAAGACAATAGAGCAGAAAGGTAAATATTTATATCCCGTGTTAAAGCAAGCTAAGAGAGAGAAAAAGAAAGCCACAATTATCCGAGACAAACTATTCATTGAGGGAGAATTGTACTTGCCGAATACCACTGGTGTCTTTGAGATTAAAGAAAATAAGGGACAAACTTACAACATTAATGCGACGTATAACTCACATGTACAACAAAGTTCGTCTTTAATATTATCTAAACAGGAAATATTATCATTTCATTCTATTGAACAAGAGCCTTCATCTAGTCAAGAAAGACCACCACCAAATTTTCTGCATAACAGTCCACCGATTCCACCAAGAGGACGAAACAGGTTAAGAAACACTTATTCAAATGATCCTAATAAATATAATTAAACTTTTGTAAGGGACGGAATGATAAACAGTTAATTAAGTGAAACTGATATATAGCCACAAACTTGGAAATCTTATTTAATCCTCAGGATAAGCATGTAAATATGCTTATACAGGTCTAACTAAGTTAAAGACTTTAACTCAGTTTGGCTTTGACTTCAGACGCATATATATATATATATATATATATATATATATATCATTTCTATTCTTTTCATATAATTTGTCCATCACACATACGGAACATGTCAAATATCTCCAAGAAACCTCTTGTTTCACATAATGGTGACTGAGGGTTGCATTGTTATTTTGTTAAATACCATTGTATTTCAAAGGTTGTTCAGAATAAACTCTTGCCTTGTCTTGTCTTAGTAAGTACAACTTAGTTAAACAGTGACAATTTTAAGGCATGTTTTCCATGGCAACGGTAGTTTAACAAATCTCCACTGCTTTAAAACTCTAGTCTTTCATTTCTGAGAAACTGTTAACACAACAAAAACAAGTCACAATGTCAACCCAAAGGGTTATTATGTTCCTAGTTTGGTTTCCGTGGCAACAAAATACTCAACTACCGTTTACAGCCAATTCAAGACATCATACCAAAAAATATTTGAGCAAGCTTTACTCTCCATAGAAAAATTATAAAAGGCCTTTTTACTGCATGGAACGTGGCGTTTCTCCAAGGAGTTAGGCTACAATGGTTGGCATCCAAGGATTTCCTGAAAAAGGCACTCACCTATCCACCAGCTGTAGCCGGAGCCCCTGAAAACCGATTCAATTCTTTATGAACCACTAAATGAACCCTTAATGGACCATTGTTGGAAAATGTTTTTGATTTTTGCTCATTTTTATATATGGGTCAACAAGTTACAAAGTTCAAAACCGCAGGTCCATTTGTCTCTGAGATCTGGTTCGGCCAACTTCAAAGCGACGAAAAGAAAGGAAGAAAGTAGAATAATATGTAACGCAACAATAACAATACGTTAATAATAATAAAAATAATAATAATAATAAATGAACGCTTAAAAAATAAATAAGAAAATGAAATTATATACATTTTTCCAATAATACATTTAACCGCTTCGAGTAATTCTTTTTTATACGAAAAAAAATTACCTGGTTCTCTATCAGTTGGTGTAATGAATGCTGAAGTCCATGGCAAGAAATAGAGCCAAATTAGAAATATTGAAAACATTTCGTCGTTTATTGTTCCATTTCTAGCGTACAACCCAAATAATATATAAGTATGATTTAAAATCTTTGGTACAAATTTATAAATGCTGTCTTGTGAATACCTCTGCATATGATTGGCTGTAGCTGTTCATGGCAACACCTTTTTTCTACAGGTAGGAGCATTGTCATATGGATCATTGTGTTATTGTTTTCCTTTCAAAACCATACCAGTAATGAATAAATGGTGGAATTGGAAATAAAAATGAGTAGAAATAATATCAATACTAAAAATTTGGGCATCAACTTTGATTAGGGGACTTAAACAAAATAACATTCTAAAACTGCAAAAAAAATGTATTAAAAAGGATAATGAACCAAGATTTTCATAATTCTACTTGTAAATTTCAGAATCATTAAATTATGAGAAATGTGTATTGATAAACCGTTTGTAATTATTTGAGTGGAGAGCACACGATATGAAATGCTGATTGAAAGCATGTCTCTTGATATTTATCTCTGATTGCATACAAATGTATGTTGAATATCATTTCAGCATGCCGTTATTGTTATTATGAACATCAAATTGATATTTAAAGTACGGAAGCCAGTTAGTTTAAGTGGTTATAACGACATTGTATGTCGTTTTACGAGTAAGCTGTGTCATTATAACGACACACTTAGTGGTTATATCGACTCAAATAGTTAAGTCGTTATAACGAATTAGCTAAAACGTTATAACGAGTTAGCTTAGTCGTTAAAACGAATCATTAGAACGACTTAAAAAAAACTCCATCTGACACTAACGGGCTTCCGTATAGAGAGTAATTTATCAGGAGAAAAAACAAATTAACGTGATGATATATCACTGACGATAGGAGTGTCACGTGTGTTTAGTGCGTTCTCAAACTTACGATGGTCGATATCAGCCAGAACAAAATGATTTTGAATAAGAAAAAAAAAATGATTCAAAACATGGGACTAAAATTGCAATTGAGGCAAATATATTTTGAATCTTTAAAAGCTGCATCAAAAGTAGAGGCAAAAGTCCAGAAAGGAAAACACATTTTAGAATTAATAAAATTGCCTTTATTTATAAAATCTCCTCTAACTTAGGGGCAAAATTATCAAGTGAGGCAGAAAATTTCATAAACTTAAATTGTCATTGTCGTTAAAACAGCAATACATCTTCGAAATTCAACATTAAAGACGAGAAAACCATTTGAAATAGCCTGACGACCATGTTTACTACCATAATCATTTAATATTAATAAAAATGTATATTGTTATACTAGTTTTGTACTCAGTGGCATTATTTCAGTACATGTACATTGTACACAGGGATTTGCTATTTTGCAGGTTGCAGGTTCCGGGTAACATTTTAACACTCATTATAAAGAGGGCAGTATCTTTTTACGTAACTTAAAAAAATTGAAACTGCAATGTATTTGTCAAGATTGTTAGAAATATTTTCGAACTCATTTATACCACAAGAAATTCCCTCTCCAATATCATGGAGCTGACAGATTTTAGCCATTTTGATATACATGTATATAGCTTTTTTAATGTATAAAGTTTGGTGTTGATGTGCTCGTGGTAAATAATTATTAAATTTTATAAATTTTAAAACGTGTTTACCTCACTTAATTTTTACCTGTATTTTTTAGGCAATTTTATAAATTCCAATGTATATTTGCCTCACTCCTGATTTTTTTGTCATACGTATTGAAGCATTTTCATTTCGTATTCAAAATCATTTTATGCCAGCTGATATCGGCCATCGTACAACCTGTAATTGTGGTAAACATGCACTAACATTGGAGTTATATAGGGCCAAAGTAGAGATTTTTAATTGCAATATAACGAAGCTCGTGATATGCTAAATATATACTATTAGTAATTTGTTTTGAGAGCAGCACGAAATGCAATACGAGCTTAGAAATCCATCCGAGCAAAACAAATCACTTATAGTGTTTTAATCCCTTATTCTGTTATTGATATATACCAGAATTATGTTTCCTTTTCTACTGAAATATTTCGAGGTTAAACATATAATTTTTATTTAAATATAGCGTTTCCTTTCATGGGATTATTTTTTTTTCAAGAAACGTCACGCGACGTGATATTAATACGCTGTTGCTAACGTTCCATAGAGATTGACGATAATATAGAGAAAAAAGGTAGGGAAACGGGGAATGTGTCAAAGAGACAACGACGCAAAGGGGGGTAATAACAACTCAAAGCGACCATAAAATATTCAATGAACGGTGAGGAAACCCAGCACCCAACGGCAAGTTGTAGTCGGCCCCTAAATAAAGAGTAATCACGTTCAGCTGAATAAACATCATCCTAGACTCCTATAGACATAAAGTAAACTAACTAGAAAGCAGACAAGACAAACAAAGGCTTAATAAATTTCCTGACTTAGGACAGGCGCCAACCTGCTGCGGCAGGGTTAAACTAGTTTCATTTGGCCCAAACCTCCCCCTATAGCCAATGTGATAAATCAAAAAACACTCTTAATAACAGTAAAATTAAGTTGGAAAAACATGACTGAGTCAATTGTGAAAAATGAAATTGAAAGAACTAAATATATGTCCATATCAGCGCAGTGCAGTGATAATAGAATTATCGTCATTAGGAACAATTGAAAAACAAGCAAATCAGCGATAATTATAGGTTTCAATATGAGTGAGGCTTGTATATCGCTTGTTATCAAATCGAGCTATTTAATTATACAATAATAATTAACGAGCTTCAGCGAGTTAATTATTATTTGTAATTAAATAGCGAGATTTGATAACAAGCGATATACAAGCATCACGAGTTGTGAAACCTATTTCTCTTATGATAAGCCATTCTGTCATGTTCTCCCAATTATGTTAAGTTGGAAGAATTTAGTTGTGTTTGTGAATACATTGAAGATTGATTATGTACTTTAAACTTATCCTTATAATGAATGTAAAGTCTAACAATAAATTTTCCCCGTATATAAAGTAGAAACTATAAACGACGATAAGTGTTGTAGATGTAGGAACTATGTTGCATTATACGCACATGTACACAACAATCAATAGCAAGGACAGGCTGGTGACAAACCTGGGTGAAAAGCTCGGTTGAATTGTAATTACAGTTTTAAACATCTGTACGGTAATAAAATTAATTTCTGCTTGTCATTTGAGTGAAAATGTTACGAATGATTTGTAATTAAATGTAGGTGTAAATTTCTCTGTATCTGTGGTAACTGATTCTGATGTCAATTTCCACGCGTCAATCATCCCAATACACATTACATCATAACATCAACACAGAACACAGGAAGGAAATTAAAGTTATTTTAGCAATAAAATAATATATTTCAAGTGGCCAAAATATATTCAACTGTTTTGGGAGAATGAATTAATAGGTGTGTACACACGAAGCTCATTTTTCATTTCTTCTTCTTACCAATGGAATAAAAAATAATGCAGACGAAATAATGCAATGGGCACGGAATTTAAAAAAGAATTGCTATGACGTTGGTTTGACCTGATGTGTGACCTCTAGAACAACCAATGAAAATACGGCTGAAAAGTTATCTAATCGTATGAAAGGCCAATGAAATGATAGCATAAAAGTTATCACTAAGTGATACGAAAAATTATCTTATCGTGTAAGAAATAGATATTGCTGCCACATCATAAGAGAATTAAAATTATCTATTTTGACCGTCTATAAGTACATTGATAACTTTGAAACAGGGAGATAACAGGGAGATAACAGGGAGATAACAGACCGTTGTTTCAAATTTAACGTTACTGTTTGGTTGAATGTATGCATTATAAATAAAGGTTGTTCTCAATCATCAATGTAAAAGAGAGGAAGAGAGGATAACAGGAGATCTACAATGAATGAAAATGACAGTCGTATGCCACAATTCTGCAAGGGAACTACACAGGAAAAAACACAAACAAGAAAGAGGCAAACTTAAACAACGACAGGAACTCGGGACAACCGGACTTGGTACCAGCACTAGCAAAAGCTAGGGTTAAACCGGTTTATGGGTATCCAAACCTCCCCTTTATCTGACCCGTTTCCTTATAGTGTGTATCATAACCATACGAATAAAACTCAATACAGGTACATGTATATTACTTACTCCATGACATCAGTCTTGAAAGGAGAGCAAATGACAATACGTTATTTTGAAAGATGGGTCAATTGTGCTCGCCGCTAAATTGTCGACTAGCTCAAGGAACCTAGTCTCCTGGTAAAACACTGTCGCACTACGGAAGAAAAATTGAACTCAAAACTTCCCGAAGGGTTTGGTAAAAAATCATATATTTCAGCAGACATCGGCAGTATCAGTGAGAGGCAAGTGCGTGTGTAAAATTTTCAGGTCCCAAAGCTAATTTTGATGGAATTGAAGATAATTTTAATTTTGCTGGAGGTAATTTCGAAAACTTTTCAGCGAACAGAAATGTTAAGCAATTGGAAACCCAATTATCAAACATCTACAGGAGCTGGTTTAAAATTACATTGAAGGCTTCAGAAAAACTTCACAACATACAACCAAAATTACCTCTATTTTTCTAAAACTAGTTGTTTTTCATCAAGTGTGAATGGCCGTTTTAAAATTTATATTTCACATTACGTAAATCCTAGATATGCTATTACTTAGCTTGAACATCATGGGTATACTTTCGATTTGTTGGTAAAAATTTTATCTGATTTCGACTCTTTTATAGCTTACAATTAAGGCTCTTGTAATGCCGAGGGAGTCCAGCGATGCTGTATACCATAACTCCAGGCAAACTGTTTAAAACATATATTAATCAAAATCGTGATATCATTTTGATTATAATATCATGTAGTCTCGCGTGTACACTGCATTTACACCATAACCTTAGGCCATTTATCATATGATACTACAGGAAATTACAATTTTTTATAATATTTCAAGTTATAAACAACATATTTTGATATCCTCTTTATTACAATTGTGCGAAAAATATTCTCTTTTGTTACCAAAACAACAAACAAAACAAAACAAAAAAAAATAATAATAATAAAATAAAACGAAAAAACAAGCAAAAAAAGAAAAAAACAAAAACAAAAAACAAAACAAAACAAACAAACAAAAAATAACAAAGAAAGTAATAATAATTGTAAAATTAATAATAATAAAAAAAAACACACACACAAAAAACACAGAAACGATTAAAAGCATAAGAGTTAAAGGAAATCCTGTATACATACAGAGATAAATTAAACCTATAAAACTTTTTGCTATACAATATGTTATGTATCTTCCTTCTCCTGAAGATATATCTCAATAGAGACCTTCTCCTGAAGATATATCTCAATAGAGACCTTCTCCTGAAGATATATCTCAATAGAGAGAAACGTTTGTTTTGTGTTTTTTTTTCTCACCATATAACTTGATTACAAAGCAAAAAGGAAATAGTACTCAGAAAATAATTTTTTCTTAGATTTCGAGAGGCCGCTACAACATTAAACAAGAAAACGTGTATGTTACTGCCGTTGCAGTTGAATACCGGTATTTACATGTTTTGTATACCCTTATGGCCAGCAGGTGTGTCTTTTGATCGGAAAAAATGTTGATCCATCTTCTAAAAGTGTCACTCCTTAATGTTTAAGTTACAGTAGTTGCCACCTTTGAATGAAAGTAATGAGAGGTTCATAAAAGTGTTCTGAAATAGTAGGACTAAATGAAAGGTTGGCAATAAAAAAATGATAGATTGTGGGATACAAGCAATTTCAATATTGGCGGTAAATGCCCATTTTCTTAAGTTTTTCATAGGTTTTGTATTGGAATTCTATTGAAGGAATAATGATTTTGTCAGAAATCCCCGAAAGGCATATGCTTTTACAATATAACATGAAAAGTGGGCGTTCATTCACAAAGTATTTACATGTTATGATATGGAAAAAGACAGAGGAGCCCGCCTATCACCAAATGTCAGAAATCAACAATGGCAACTACCTTGAATGTGGTTTCTTTTAAATGCAGTTTTACATATATTAGATATCATTTTATGATCAATGACTTTTTGTTTCGTTGCAAAAGTAACTATGTTTATGATGACGGGATCCTAAACACGATGGACAATGTACACCTTGCATGGTCAATTCTAGGAAAAGGAGATATTTTACAAACGTATTATATAATAAATAGTATAACAGGAAACCCCTCTAATAGCTGAAAATTACAATAATATGCTACCAACTGCAAGGGAACTCAACAGAAAAAACACTAATATGACAAAAAAAAACAACAAACAAACAAACTAACAAATGTAAACAACAATAGAAACGCGGGACACCCGGAATTGGCACCGGCACTAGCAAAAGCCAGCGGTAGGGTTACAACTATCTTATCTTACGATGCTTCAAAAATTATTTGTTTCAGTTAAGTAATCTGCTATCCTATAATTTAATTTGCGATTTGTAATTTCAGGAAAAACTATCACTTTCTTAAGTTTTCCCTTCTTGATAAAGAATAACTCTTGTTTAGATTTAACTGAATAGACAGTTAATAATACTTGGAGAAGACCGCTAACCAAAATGAAAATTTTCATTTGAAAAATGCATTTCACTCTTTTTTTTTTTAATTTGAACGATTCTTCAAAATCGACGAGGGGGATTAAATGTTATCCGTACCGATACCGCCATACCCAAAATACATTTCAATAATAAACAATGGTAAATTGTACTTCTCTTGCAGTGATGAAGTATTCTATCTTTATAGTTATTAAAACAGTTGCATATTTCTAGCAACAATAACAAAATGTTGTTTTTCTTTTTTCTTTTTTTGTTCAATGTGTAACCCGAACTTGCTTATTTAGGTACACCGTTCCTGTAGTATTTATCTATTTATTATTGTATGAAATCCAGGCATCAACCATATAAAGAATAGTGAACAGTGGTAAACTTAAAACCCTCTTCACGTTATTCTCATAATTATATTAACCACCCGCTTAGCGAAAGCGGGGATTATGTTATAAAGTCTGTCATTTACGTAAGTAACGCTCATCGAACATTCAATACTAATTAAACAGTTGCATTGCCCAACAAAAACTTTGAACTCAATACAACAAAATTCAAACTAACTTGATGAGTCGTACTATTGATGAAGACGGACTCGGGGTTCCATGCCCAAAATACGTCAAAAACGACGTTGTTCTATTGCCATTTTTCCCCGGAAAATAGGCATGTGCCAGTTTTCCCCCCAAGAAAAATAGACACGTGCCAGTTTTTCCCACTTAAGTACGAGGGGGAAAAGGAAATTATAAATTTTCCCCGAAATGCCCATTTTCCCCCATTCACTGAACGTCATCGATTATCACCAAACGTCATCTATTAAGGGGATAGACCTGGGGTAGCAGGAGATAACTCTGGTTTTCACTTTTTTAATACTTACACGAACAAATAGAATCATTACAATAGGTATTATCAAAATTTTAAAATTGTAAAAAATTTTCCATACAGCAAACAAATATTAAATTTGTCATGAAAACAGTTACTCACCATCCAGTTATTTATAATGAATGCATTTAATTCTACAGTTTTGCAATAAGGTCCAAAGATAATGAAAATATATAAAAGTCGGATTTTTTCCAAGGGAGGTAATTTAAAGCACGGATTCAGCAATTTTTATTGATTTTTACCCACTTTATTCTAAATTAAGAAAAAATAGGACGGTAGAATTTTCTAAAATTTATATATATGTTACATATACTTGTTTTCTTTCTATTCTCAGTTTTTGGTGAAAACTAAACAACATAATTTTTTACAAGAAGTGTTTAATAGTGATAAAAAAGAGTGAAAATTTCAGTCTATACTATTCAGAACACCCATGTATTTCAGTTCAAACTAGTTAAATTTTCTATCATCATTCATGCTTACTTTCACACATGTCTAAACTACAGAATTTTACATTTGAAATAATCTTGAATCGAATAAAATTTAATTAGAGCCGATTTTATACACCACAATCAAGTCCTGAACGGATCAAATAACATGAGGAAACAGGGTATCTTTGATGACCACTAGACATAAAACGGGAAGGTAAAAATTGTTGAAAATTGCTGAAAGTCGACATGAACATGTGTACTTTCAATGCTTAAAATATTAAAAAAATTAAACGATCGGAAAATTTAAGGCCTACCCCTTAAATGTAGTATTATTAATTGTGCAAAGTTCTGACCATGACTAATTTGACTTTACTGTTTGGGACATACACAACCCCTCTAATTTTTGGGTCTCCATTTATTTTGATTTGATCTGTACTGATGAGTCATACATCGCATACAGAGAAACTTAATTAACAATATATTCGATCTTATTTTCATTATAATACATCAAACATAACATTCGAGCTCCAAAAGTTACCAAATTCTATCATAAGACAAGATCCCAATAAATGAATACCTCACATCGAGTTCAAGACGGTCCTTAGCAGAAGTTAAAACGGAATTATATGTTAGATGTCGATCAACTCTATATCTTCCTTTTCAGTGTGTCTCTGATGCGGGATGAGAAAAACAACCATAAAATAACTGGCAGTTTGCCTACTGTCATCCATTGCCCTACATCGACTGAACTGAAAAAAAAAACGAGACCACAAAAAAGCAGATAAACGATCACACGGCTCTCATTAAGATAATTGTTAGGAAACTTGGCAAATAAATTCGGAAGATTTGTGCAGTATATTAAGAGATTGAGGTGAACATAACTGTGTTTTTAGTCTCCTTTTGAAAGTAAGTAAGTGAAGTTGGAATAATTCAAAATTGAAATTGATTAATTATTGCTGTAAAAATAAAAAGATATCATCTGAAAGCAATTGGTAACCAGAGTCTTTGAATCCCGAAGTTTTACATTTAAGTAGCTCTTCCTGGTAAATGCCAAGATAGCAATTATAATTTGATACACTCGACTGTAGGAAAAAGACCCAAGGAAAAATGGCAGAGAATCATTTTTCCCAGGGGAAAAATGAAAATGATCTCATTTCCCGCCCGGGGAAAAATAGGCACGTTCAAGTTTTTCCCCGGGGGAAAATCTAGCATTGGGGAAAATGGCAATATAACTCCGGGCTTGAATGTTTGGGGATATGGGTGAGAATGGATGCTTTGTAAAACAAAAGGATTAAGAACACTACTTCAGACCAAAATACTTATTTAGTAAAATTTCACGCCGACACGACACGACACGAAAATGAAAAACAAATTTTATTCAACATTGCAAATAGATCCCATGAACACGTAAAATTCACATTCGGATATTAAAACAAAGAAATAATTTTCCTAGACAACTTGATCTTCAAAGGTAAGCGATTTCCCAATACGGGTCTCTTGGATATAAAAACGCATATTAAAACGACGGGAACTTTTCAATACTAAGAAAGGACAAGTGCTCATCCACAAAAAACGTATTTATAGTATTTATCATAGGCAAAATCATCAGACGTATAAGAAATACAAACGACAAAAGATGAATTAATTTCACTTTTTTAGTCCTTCAAAAAATAATTGATAAAAGAGAAATTATCGGCAATATATACATTTTCTCTTTGATCTTAATGACTGATATTGTCAGTATTGATACAAGAAAATATCAGGCAATGACGTCATGAAATTGACATCATGACTCTTACGACATTGCCGATAAAAACAATAATGGTAGTTTTGAAGGTCTCGACAGAAAATATCACTAGTATCAGCTCGTCCTATCGGACTCGCTGCGATACGGTGATATTTTCTGTCTCGACCTTCAATACTACCATTATTCTATATATATTCAAACAACAAAATACAAGAAATTATTGACAATACCATTAATACTGAAAGGCCATATTTACTATACCATTCATAAGATGACGGTGAAGAAAAACACCAGTTATGATTCCTACATATAACCCATCAATAAAACAATTAAAACGAAAAATTCTTAAACATTGGCGTCTAATATTGGCGGAGGAAGAATGCAAACAACTATTTACAAAACTACCTATGATAGCCTACAAACGAAATAAAAACTTACAAGACTAGTAGAAAAGCAAAATAGCTCGCTCGTATTTAGTAGTAAAATATTGTTTACAAACAAAACTGCAACTAATAAACCAAATACTAACTAAACCGATGTATGATCCAACAATAACTTTTAACTCAGCACAAACAAAATTAATAAAACAACATTCAAACTAATTTGATGAGTCATACTTCTGATGAAGACGGAATCACGGCTCCATGCCCCAAATATGTCAGAAACTCGGGCAGGATATGGGTAAGGATGGATGCTTTGCTCAAAACAATTCTTACAAATTACGGACAAAAAGATGGGAGCAGAGGAGGGAGGTCATTTTACATTGAACTTGCATATTTGTCTCATATTGAGATTATATTCAAATCCTCATGATTCTTAGACTAGTATATTTATTTCATTTAATAACCGCAAGCAGAAAAAAAACACGTATATTCTAGTCCGAGCAATACGTAAAAAATAACTCTACCGTGCTTTCAGATCGTAATCAATAAACAGCTTTCAAATTTGGTTTTAGTTTTTAAGCCCTCACACCCACCCCGAAAAAAAAGAAAGAAAATACAACAATACACAAAATACATAACCTGTACATAACCTGTACATTTAATTTGGTATAAATGGGATCGTCTTGATCGCTATATTTTTTTCATACTTTAATTCACCCCACCAACGTGTATAACATATTTCGTGTATCATTATCTATAAATTAACCTTATATGTCACTGTATAACTATCAAGTGTAGTCATTGTGTTTAAATATAAGGACATTTAAATTAAAGCATGGTTTCATTGTTAACTTTAATATTCATTAGTTTAGATTATTGATACAGATATATAGTGTCTTTTTTTTCAAAGGAAACCAGACGTATAAAGTTTTTGATATGAGGGGAATATTTCAGAATAACGTTGTGTTAGTATAAAAATACGGAAACAATATTTTAAGTTTAAATTGACTTTTTCTTGATTTTTTTTACATTATAGCTCAAATAATCAAAACGATAATATACCTACCCGCTACGTGAGTTCTTCGTATTATTTAACCTGCACATTAAAATTGATCAGAAAACATTAAATCACCATTTAGATCCCCATGTATACATATTTGTTATGTTATGAACGATGAGTACCAATCAACAAAATATAAACTTGAGTGAAATAGATGTACAACTGAACAACACTGGGGATCATGCTGACGGAAAAAAGGATTTCGGTAGTGAAACTGAGAATACAAATTCTACAACTGTGGATAACCTTACTTCTAGGAACAACAATTCTAATATTAAAAACAATAAATACATGTACAAAGCAGTCTATAATAATTCAAACAGCTATATAATAAAAGAAGATAACATTAGTGATGGGAATATATCTATTATCAAAACAAAGGAAATTTCCAATTCGCCAGGCCCTGAATGCTCTCAAAAATCCTCAAGTCGGTGTGGACGATGTGTGTCTTCAGCATTAAATAAACACCGAAACAAATGTATAGTGATTTTGGCCTGTATTGCTGTAGTGTTGTTTATTATTATAATAATTCTGATTTCTCTTCTCCAGACATCTTCTAATGAAAAAGAAGGTAAGCAACGTTTGAATGTTGTTTATTTTTCTTAAATTTCGTAATTTTCAAACTAAACAAATCTGTCAAGTCTGAGGAGATTTAAAGTAAGTGAGAACCGAACCGTCAGTCTGAAAAGAACAATCAAAGGCCAATGGCAACTGCGGAAAAATGAAGAAACGAAGACATAACATGACCACGGCACAGAAAAGAAAATGAAGACACGCACATATACAAAAATGAACAACACAGACCAAATAAAAACCATGGGTGAGATCAGGTACACCGGTAGAGTATCCTGCTTCGTATAAGACACCCGCTGTGTTGAACATGTCAACTCCGGTAGTAAAGTCAAATCCGGTAGAGGAATATCGAACTTTAGTGGCAAAGAGAAAGATCTGTTAAAATAAGGAAATCTGCTGCGTAGCTGATATTGTCTCAGAGGGTATTTCACATTCCATCTGCACATTGGCTGGTCAATACAAATATATCAGTATACCGAAGTAAAACTGAGGAAGGGCAAATTCCAAAATCAAAAATCATAATCATGGCTCTTCGTATCCAACACGAATTGAGCAGGTATGACAAAGGCAAAGTAAACAAGAAAATGGACAGGAACAGAACAAAACTAAAGCACTTACAGTGTGAACCCCTACAAAAACTTCCGTCACCATAACATCATTGAAAGATATGACGTGTCAGTATCCCAAATGCAAGTGGACATTTTCACCACTTCCCGGATTTGACTACCGATTTTGACATTTTCCCAGATTGACTCCCTTACAGTGTGACGGGTGCTGTAAACAGAGCAGATCATGCTTATCCTTCCAGAGCCCCTGATATCACTATCAATTTCACTGGAGTTCACAATGTGAGTGCCTTTGTTTTGAATGTTGAGATTTCTATTTCTGTGCTTTGTATCTCTATAACGTCATTGTTTTCTGTGTCTAACGTCATTGTTTTCTGTGTCTAACGTTATTAGTTTCTATGTCCTCGTTTTGACCATGTCTTTGGACTTCGATTTTTGTAAATTCCACTCCTTTGTTCCTTCTGTATTCTACTGCCGTTGTTTCCGGTAATAAACTCTGGATCCAGTCAACAAGACCAAGTTTTAAATATTTTAAGTAAATAACAAAATCAACAGGGACTGAAGCGAGCAGGTGTAAAAATGATGTCCGCCATTTTTTGTGTATATGCATGGATAGTAAAATTTGCCAATTAGAAGCAAGGCCGTGTGCCCTAATACACCCTTTCACGATAAATGCGATCCTGAATATTGCACACCTTTAAGTGGGTTACGAATTCCACTCAAACCGGTGCTAGGGACCGTCTTGAACTTAATATGAGGTATGAGCAAAGCTCATTGTTGAAGGCCTCGTGGTGACTTCAAGAACAACAACTAGAGGCTCAGACACTGAGCCTGTATCGCTCACCTGACAAAATGCTGAACAGCAGGGTTTTGATGTTCTGAATGGTTGCCATGTTTTTATGTGAATTTCCCCGGCCAAAATAAACTATGTTCTGTGCTGGCAGCCATGTTTTTTATTGGATCGGAATTAAATAAGCAATCTTTGTTAAAGATCTTTAGTACATCATTCCTGTAAGGTTTGGTTGAATTTGCTTTAGCGGTTTCAGAGGAAAATAAGAAAATAAGAATTTTCCCATAGAGTCCAATGTTAAACTATGTTCCGTGCTAGCGGCCATGTTTTTTTACGAATCGGAATGAAATGAACAAACTTTGTTTAGGACCTTTAGGGCACTAATCCTGTAAAGTTTGGTTGAATTTGCTTCAGCACTATCAGAGGAGTTGATGAAAATGTGATTTTTCCCATAGGGTCCCATGTTAAACCTAAATTCTGCGCTGGCGGCCATGTTTTTTTATTGGATCAGAACGAAATGAGCAATCTTTGTAAAGGACCTTCCATACATCATTCCTGTAAAATTTGGTTGGATTTGCTTGAGTGGTTTCAGAGGAGTTGATGAAAATGTGAAATTTCCTATAGGGCCCATGTTAAACTAAGTTCCGTGCTGGCGGCCATGTTTTTTGTCGAATCCGATTAAAATGAGCAATCTTTGTAAATGACCTTCAGTGCATCAATCCTGTAAAGTTTGGTTGAATTTGCTAGAGCAGTTTCAGAGGAGTTGATGAAAATGCGATTTTTGCCATTGGGTCCTATGTTAAACCTAAGTTCTGCGCTGGCGGCAATGTTTCTTGTCGGATCTGAACGAAATGAGCAATCTTTGTAAAGGACCTTCCATAAATCATTCCTGTAAAGTATGGTTGAATTTTCTTGAGTGGTTTCAGAGGAGAAGATGAAAATGTGAATTTCCCATAGGGCCAATGTTAAACTAAGTTCCGTGCTGGCGGTCATGTTTTTTGTCGAATCCGAATAAAATGAGCAATCTTTGTAAAGGGCCTTTAGTGCATCAATCCTGTAAAGTTTGATTGAATTTGCTTGAGAAATTTCAGAGGAGTTGATGAAAATGTGATTTTTCCCATAGGGTCCTCTGTTAAACCTAAGTTCCGCGCTGGCGGCCATGTTTTTTGTCGGAACGAAATAAGCAATCTTTGTAAAGGACCTTGCATACATCATGCCTGTAAAGTTTGGTTGAATTTGCTTCAGTGGTTTCAGAGGAGTTGATGAAAATGTGAAAAGTTAACAGACGAACGGACGGACGGACGGACGACGGACGCCAAGCGATGGCAATAGCTCACACTGACCCTTTAGGTCAGGTGAGCTAATAAAAGCCTTGTTCCTTTGCTTGTTTTACCATGGTCTTTTTGGAAACTATATCCCGATATTTTCAAGACATGGACAAAGATAGAAAACACTAGAAGAAATTAAAAATTATGTAAATTTTACTATTTCTCCCAACTTAATTTATTTGTTCAGCAAAACTTTTCTCCCTAAAACTATCCGAGTTTGCTTAATTCGAATGTGTAAAGAGTTTTCATTGAGAGAAGCAGTAAAGAAAGATTTAAAGCTCTTTATAGCTACATTTAAGGTTATCTCTAAATAAGAGTGACTAATTATTTTATCCTAAAACAATCGGCTGAAAATTTACATCATCCTTTTGACAAAAAATACCCATGTTAGCTGTAATCCTATAGATTTATAATTAATATGAATGATAATGCGACATTAAACCCTTAAAATGTAATTCCCAATTGGGATATAACCATATAAGACATTACATCTCAATCGGATTATATTACCCCATATGTTCCCATTGGGATTTTCCCCTACCTGATAGATGTTATAAGGATGTTTCTATCACTATTTCCCAAGCTTGTAAAGCAATACAAATATAACATTGCAAGGGTGTTTCACTCACTGGAATGCATAACTCACTGGTCATACAATCTTTTTCATAAATGTGTTCCTGGACGAACTCGATATTGAGCAGGCAGTAGGATCACAAGGACGGCATTATCCAATATTCTGGAGGTAAATTATGACTACTTACTGACGATCAAAAGTGGTTAAAAAGAGAAATTGAAAATGCAAACTCGTAACATCATACCTTGCCAACTTTTAATATATAACAGCAATTGCCTTATGCAACATTGTTGGTTGTAATCTGGATATTGATACATGTATTGAATAATGCTTTTAGACCGAATGACGTTGAGAATACCCACAGCTTACTTGCTTGCATACATGTAGCAGCACTTAAATGTCCTCATTTTCGCCTCGTTCTTATTTGAATTACCTTCTGTGTTTATTTTCATACTCTCATCAAATTTGGTTTAAGACATCACAAACGGAGGAAGACATCTCAAATCTTTTAATTTCTGTTTTATGATTCACACCGATTACATACATGTTGATTTGCGTTATGAGTATCCACTGATGAATATGGAGTGATGTGAGTGGATCAAAAGACAAAGTTCTAATGATTGAACATTTTTGGGCTTTTTTAGAACATTTACGATGATTTTAATCTTATACTTTTAAAAAGTTGACATTAACATGTCAGTCGGGTTGTTATTATTATTTTTTTTTTGTTAGCTGAAAGCATGCCCACAGATTATGATTTGCGTCTTAGTTCTTTGAAAGATGGATCGAGGCAGGCATTAAACCATTAAATTAATTATTATAATATAATAAATTAAGCATTAAGAAGGCTTGAAATTCTATAATATCACAGGTTCTGTATAATATCAACGCAACACAGGTTAGGGATTGTTGCTTATAAAAGGGGTGGTCACGAAATAGCTAGTTAAAGATAAATCAAGAATGTTAGGGAAAATACTTATATATACATGAATATTAGCGTCAATTCTTTCCTCCAAATTCACATTTTACTCTCGACACCCTGCATTCTTATCCGTGTGAGGTAAGTTTACTATTGTCTATATGAATTCTCATGACTTCTGTTGTTCAACATATTTAGTTTACGATAGAGATTGACAAAATTCATTTGCCTAATTTAAAACAATAAACAGTGCAAAGCGTAATGAAATGCATAATTGTTTTCGACAAATATAACATTATTAAGCTAGTTTTCTTTAGTATTGTCCTTTTTGAATATTTTTTCCTACTAATATTAAGCTATTTTCCACAAAGTTGATGGAATTTGTTCATCTTATTTATCCATTGTTCTTAACCGGAAAGCTTAAGTGGAAACTTTTTTTAAGCACAAACTGATGATATATAAAAATAGCTTTGTTCACTAGTAATTCAAACAGAATTTTATTCATTCTAGTATCAACGAGTTCAGCTTGCTACTACAGTCCTTGTCTGAACAATGGAACACGTTCTGCATCTATTAAAACATTCACATGTAGATGTTTGGATGGATTTTCAGGAAATTGGTGTGAGAGTAAGTCGTTCCTTATATTTAAACAGTTATCATGTCATTTATTAGGATTTTATGAATTTATTTCTACCTTATTATAAAAGCTGCAATTTGATTGTTCGACTACCATTGTATTTTTGACAAATCCATGATATTTCAAACAAGTTTTGAAGCAATAACTAAATACCGAAGTTTTAAACTGTGAATTTTGATTCTGGATATGCGCATTTCGACAACTTATGTCTCCTCAGTGCAGATAAAATCTAAACGTTTGGAAAACCATAAAGTCAAAACTGATTAAAAACTGATAGAGAACAAATTACCAAATATGATCTAAATAGAAAGCCGAAATCAGCTAAGTACAGAGCTTTGAATAAGGGAGATACTCCTTAGCTTTAACAAAATTTACAAAAATTTGATATTGTAAGATTCCAAATATTTGCCAAAATAATTTGTCATTTTTAACCTTCAACCGGGGTATTTGCTTGAAAATTTGTACTTTTTTATCCTTCACTGAGACGCTTGTAAAAATAAAATTCAAAACGACGTCATCTGCACGCTTTAAAGAGTTATTCGGTATAATTAAACAATAAGAGAATTTGCGAGAAAAAACCAGTCTGGAAAATGCAATGTTCTGGAGAATGAAATGTATCATCTCTCGACAGGTATTTTTCGCTAATCCCCTCCCAAAACATTATATATCTCTTTAATATGCGAAAACAAAATTGCCGAAAAGAAATGTCAATAGCTGAAACAGCTGTCCTCAATTTTAGATCTACAATTAAATTTATCAATTAAAGAACCTTAGTGAGCAAGCTTACATACCCCACGCCTCCACATATCAGTAAATCCTGCATTATTGAACTAGAAAATATCCTATTAGCAATATTATACATAACAATAGGCTCCCAAGAGCCTGTATTGCTCACCTGGGCCATGGCTGACACAATTAGTCAAAATAATCCAAATGTTTAAGGGTCTCAATTTCAACTTTGTTGATAGACATTGATGTTATATGATCCAAAATTAAACTATGTTCCCCGGCTATTTTTGATGGGGCGTAGACTGACTGTAACCCTCTTGAAGAAGGTCATCTAAGCATCATTGTGCCTCATTTTGGTTCCAATTGGCCTAGTATTTTCAGAGGAGATCTTTAAATGATTTCCAATAGGATCCAAGGTTAAACTGTTCACCGCTGACTGCCATCTTGGATGCTATGTGGACATGCTGGACAAATTTTGTGCAGGGGACCAAGAAAGGACCACTGTGATCAAGTATGATTCCAATTGGCCATGTGCTTTTAGAGGAGAACATCTTTGAATATGTTTTCTTATAGGATACAATGTTAAAACCATGTTCCCCTTTCATTCACCATCACCATCTTGAATATGATGTGGACTTGCCGAACACATTTTTTAAAAGGGACCAACTAAGGACCATTGTGACTAAGTTTGGTTCCAATTGGCCAAGTATTTTCAAAGGAGATTTTTGCAATATTGTCCAAGTTTTGACAAAGTTCCCCACTGGGGGGGGGGGGGGGGCATCTTGGGNNNNATGCGGACTTGCCTGACACAATTTTTCAAGGGGACCATCCAAGGACTATTGTGACCAAGTTTAGTTCCAATCGCCTCAGAAGATCTTTGAATGCTTTCCCGTAGGGTCCAATGTTAAAACTTGTTCCCCACTGGCAGCCATCTTGGATATGATACAGACTAGCCAGACATTTCTTTTAAGAAGGACCACCTGTAAGGACCATTGTGACCAAGTTTGGTTCAAATTGGCCCAGTAGTTTCAGAGATCTTGGAATATAGGGTCCATTTTTCGACAAAGATCCAACTGGCAGCCATCTTGGATGGAGTGTTGACTTTCCGAACACATTTTTAAAGGGGACCACCTAAGGACTATTGTGACCAAGTTTGGTTCAAATTGGCCCAGCAGTTTCAGAGAAGACGTCTGAATGAAAAGTGTATGACCGACAGACCCAAGACACAGTGATATCAAATAGTAGAGTCCATTCGGACTATGAAGACGAAAAACTTCTACTTAAGTATCTGGGAAACATATTTCAATTGAAGGCAAACATTAACCAATGTAGGACACAATATACATTTATATACTCAATTTATTTCAATGTGAAATAAGTAAAGATTATGGAAGTATTTTTGCAAAAAATTGTAAAAATTTGTAAAAAAAAAACACCTTTTTTACTCTTGATTATGTAACAAATAATTGTTTTTTATAAAGTGATAGCAGGGAATTTCTCTTAAACTTAAAAGAGAAAAGTAAACCAAAGAAGATTTGAATAAGGCAGTAAAGTATGCACATCTACACATCATGACCAACAATCCTACCAAAAAGGAAAGCAATCCATTGAGCGGTTTCAGAGGTGTTGCAGTGACAAGATGATATTTTGGTATTTTAATTGAAAATAGTCTAAGTCCCATAACTCCCACAAAAATTATCCGATCAATATGGGGGTATAGTATGCACATCTACACATCATGACCAACAATCCTTTTAAATATAAAAGCAATCCGTCAAGCGGTAACAGAGGAGTTGCAGTGACAAGAACAGGACTGACGGACTGACGGACGGACTGACGGACGGACGGACCAGTCAAAAACATTATACCCTCCACAACTTCCTTGCGTGGGGTATAAAAAGAGAATTTTGAGATAAATGGTCAAAATTGTATTTGGGTGTCAATGGAATTCACCTTCCTGCTTTTCCCGAATGGTGTCGCTGCTGCACTATCAGGTAATTCGCGGGAAAACTGGTATTTTACGCATGTTCAGAAATTGTTCCTTGTGCGTGAATTTTCCCGGAATCACGACGTCACAGAACAAAACCTGATAGTGCAGTGGCGACACCAGACGGGACAAAATTTGGAAGGCGCATTCCATTAAAAAAGAGGCATCTAAATTCTCATCTTTTCTAAGACTGCTGCCGGTGGGAACTTACACTAGCATTGAGCCCTAAGAGAAAATACATTCAAAGATCTACTTTGAAACTACTTGTTCAATTGGAACCAAACTTCATCACCAATATCGAAAGTTGTATCCCTTGTGCCCGTTTAGTTTCAATCAGATTTAAGATGACCTCCAGAAGGGAACTTATATTTGTTATTATAACCTTGAGGTCTATTAATAACCATGCGATCATGAAATGAGACCGTTTAACATTTGTGTTATATGAACTATTTAAATGATCCATTGCCCAAGTACGTGACACGGGCTCATGAGAGCATCTTGTGCTATAAATAAACTTTCCTTCAATACAATATTCCAACGTAAAAGTCGTAAGAATAATGACATCTAGAACAAGGAACGTTTACGGTCCATCATTTAATCTCAACTCTATTAACAAACGTTTTTGACATTGCAAAAAGACTGTTTACACAATATATCTCCAGGGCTACTTAATATCGTGAAATATGTTATATATTTACATTTATACTTTAGAGACACCGTGTTCTGAGACACACTGTTTGAATGGAGGGGTATGTGTTATAGAGGGTCAGTCAGGGATTTGCAGTTGTAAATACGGGTTTTCAGGAGAGATGTGTGAAGGTAAGACTATTATTGAATTCACAAAGTTATGTCATCAAGTAAATAGTTTTCAAACTCTCCATTGGCCAGCACATCATCGCATGACCTCATATATTGTGCTAGGCTGCACAAAATGGCATATCAAAAACGCTTATGACATAGGGCGTATTGCAGGGTTACTTAAACTAACTTAAAATGTAATTTCTTGTTCCTGTTACCATAAATGTTATTCAAAATTGTAGTTGTATTCGGTACAAATGTAAAATTGTAAGGAGATTTTAATTTAGGTATAGTTCAGCAAAATAAAGTATTTTACGAAAGGATATGGAGTAAATGAACATATGTTAACTCCAACTGCAATAATTTGAATGAGCTGTATGGCTATTTCGGAAATTTATTCCTCATCAGCAGCACTAGAACCCAAACAAAGGAAATCTATAAGTTCAAATAATGTTTAAAATGCATAAAACAAAACGAAATCCGAATAATCAGTAAAATCAAATATAGCTAAGGACAAAACTACGATGGAGGGAGTTAATCCGTCGGTTTTAGAATTTACATTAATTTAGATAATAGTAAATGAACAAAGTGTATACATGAGATATTATCTTATGTACAAGTACACCATATCTAAGAAAAATAAAGAGCATACATCTATACCACGGGGAATAGTTTTACCAACTCCACACTGCAATAAAAGACAAACTCTTTTATTAAATATTTTACGAAAGGATATGGAGTAAATGAACATGAGACCATAACACATATGTTAACTCCAACTGCAATAATTTGAATGAGCTGTATGGCCATTTCGGAAATTTATTCCTCATAAGCAGCACTAGAACCCAAACAAAGGCAATCCATAAGTTCGAAAAATGTTTAAAATGCATAAAACCAAACGAAATCCGAATGATATGTAAAATCAAATATAGCTAAGGACAAAACTACGATGGAGGGAGTTAATCCTTCGGTTTTAGAATTTACATAAATTTAGATAATAGTAAATGAACAAAGTGTACACATGAGATATTATTTCATGTACAAGTACACCATATCTATAAGAAAAAAAAGAGCATACATCTCTACCACGGGGAATTGATTTACCAACTCCACACTGCAATAAAAGACAAACTCCTTTATTAAATATTTTACGATTAAGTAAGTTATATTGAGTAAATGAACAAAAGACCATAACACAGGTTTTCTTAATCTAATCCAGTATACAATTAATGGCATATAAACTTGTAATCAACAAAAAATTACTTGTTTGCACCAACTTTTTGTTCTCAGCCACTTTAGATATGCAGACTAAAGTAAATTTAAGGTGAAGGAAATGTATGTTAACAACATATTAATATTTCAATGCCTATAAATGCTTTTTTTAAATAAGGTCGTGCAAAGGACTACACAGACTGATACTAATACAATAATGACACAAGTGCTTCAATTAATGTGCATCAATTAAAATGATAATATCATAATTGTAGCCTTTGCTATACGATGAATACGATGTTGTATCGTCAAAGAAATGCATTTCGACCTCCAGCTACGTTTAACAAACATGTGAATAAATCATAAGAGAAATAAAAGTTCATGTTTCCATTGAAACACTCTTGTGGTCAAGCCCAGCACTTCAATAAGACTGTGGATGTGTTAGTTATGTAGATATCATATGTAAGCTTGTATGCGTATAGTTTTGATGACAGTTATATATTTTATTAGATTAAAAGTTGCTAAACAAGGAAATTCAGATAGAGCGATATTTGCCTAAGTGGCTTCAAATTGGTTCAATTATGTAATTGACTTTTAGGAAATAAAGTTTAACACGTAACCCCCTCTAGTTTTTAGGTGAGGGGTAATTACTATGAGGATAGATTTTCAGTTCCCTGTTTTTATACGTGGTCAGGAAATTTAATAAGCCTTTGTGTGTCTTGTCTTTTTTCTAGTTCGTTTACTTTATGTCTATAGGAGTCTAGGATGATGTTTATTTCGCTGAACTTGATTACTCTTTATTCAGGGGCCAACTCAGACCTGCCGATGGGTGTGGGGTTTTCTCACCGTTCATTGAAGATCTTATGGTGGCTTTGAGTTATTATTACTCCCCTTTGGGTTGTTCTCTCTTTGACACATTCCCCGTTCCCCTTCTTTTTTCTATTATAGATATAATGTTATACGTAAGTACTAAACACTTAAGTTTGGAAATATAAACAATAGTTGTATAATACATACACTTCTTTGTAGTCACACCATGCTCAAATGTAACCTGTCTGTATGGTGGAATTTGTGAAGTGGTAAATTCCAGTTTTAGATGTGTTTGTCCAAAGGGTGCTAGTGGAGTTTATTGTGAAGGTAAGTTGACCTCATCAAATTCGCTAAGGGTTAGGATGCTATTTACCTAGCCAATATCTTGTATCACAGAAATGTAAAAAAAAAATACCGCCATATTTTAAAGACACATCTGTCGTACACCTATAGTTAACCAATCGCGTCTAATTTTTCAAGCCCTAAAAGTGTATTGCAAAACCTTAACCACCAACGACCTCAAGTCTAAACCCCCCGATTGTTCATGTTCTGATTCACCATACAGATATAGTCCCTGTGGACACGTCATAACGGCAGATTTGAGTTTCATAGAAAACAAGTCTCTCCGTGATGTCCTTGCAAAAGAGCCTAACTTCCATGCACCACGTTCCATCAACTGGGAACAAAATTGTGACCAGTTACTTGTCCAAATATGTCGTCGTTCCTGCTACTTTGTCAAAGGAAGAGATATTACAGAACCATAAATCAGTTTTTCTTTCCATCGGGATTCCACCAAGGATGAAGACACAGATCTCCCCTCTTTGTACTGGATACCAAAATTACATAAATGCCCATACAAAGAACGATACATCGCTAGATCAGCAAAATGCTCTACAAAACCTTTATCTAAATTGTTAACCTCCGTCTTGACAGATGTTAAAGAGGGCCTTCAAAAATACCGTGATACTTGCTTTTCCAACAGCAGTGTAAATGAAATGTGGAGTTTGAAAAACTCGAAAGATCTACCTCACATCTTAAAGTCTAGATCATTATCACACTGGAACAGCATTAAAACTTTCGACTTTTCCACACTTTACGCTACCATTCCTTATGAAAAACTAAAATCTCGGCTGAAAGGTTTAATTCATAGATGTTTTTCACGTAAGAACGGAGAACGAAGATATAGGTACATTGTTGTAGGTAGAAAACAAGCCTACTTTGTGAAAAATGACTCTGAATTGGAGAAAATATATACAGAGGAAGAAGTGATTAAAATTTTAGCGTTTCTGATCGACAATATATTTTTCCAGTTTGGAGGACTTGTTTTTCTAGACTATCAGAATTCCTATGGGCACAAACTGTGAACCTCTTATAGCCGACTTATGAGGCTGAATTCATCGAAAGGCTTCTTCAAAATAAACGATAAAAAAACTGGCCCAATCCTTCAATTTTAGCTTCCGTTATATAGATGATATTTTGTCACTAAACAATCCTCGCGTTGGTGATTTATCTTCATCATATTTATCGTCGAAATGCGCATATGCAGAAATTTAATTCACAGTTATTTCGGTATATAGTTATTTATCCGAAAGAACTCCAAATTAAGGATACTACAGACACTTCCATATCGGCTTCATTACTTGATCTTCATCTTGAAATTGACAGTCGAGGTATACTTCAAACTAAGCTGTACGACAAATGCGATGACTTCACTTTTCCAATAGTAAACATTCCAACATCACCAGCATACTTAGTTTACTTCTCTCAGCTCATTCACTATTCAAGAGCCTGTGTTCGATACAGTGACTTCCTTGATAGAGCCCGGTTGTTCGCAAATATGCTACTTAAACAAGGTTAAAATACCCAAAACTTGAAGTCATCCCTCCAGACGTTTTAGCGTCGATATTACCATTTTGTGAACCACTATTGGATATCTGTTTCCCAGATGACAACATATCTTCCCCTTCAAAAAGCCTAATCGTGGTTTCCTCTACCTGATTTGACTTTACTACCAATTTTGACATGTTCAACACGGCGGATGTCTTATAAGAAGCAGGAGATACTTACTGTACCGGTGCACCTGATCTCATCCATGATTTTTTTATTGGGTCCGTGTTGTTCATCTTTGTGTGTGTGTGTGTGTGTCTTCATTTTTCATTTCTATGCTGTACTCGTGTTGTTTCTCTGTTTCTAGGTTGTTTCTGATGTTGCCATTGTCCTTGGAATATTCATTTTGGATTGACGTTTCGGTTCTCACTTACTTTTAATTTTTTAGTATTTGTATGTAGTAAGATAGAAATAATGGCGTTTTGTGTTGGTTTCGACGTACTTAAATTGTTCTCCAACTAATCATTTGAAATAAGAATGAAAGAAAAAAAACTCTCTTAAAAGTAAAGTCTGACAATGAAATATTGTACACTAGCAGATATGCTATAATCTTGTTTAGCCATTTTGATCATTTTGATCTTGCCACGATCTTAACAGGCTTAACAGGCTTAACACAGTGTACTATATTAAGTCGCATTTCAAGATAATATCTTTCAAGGACAATCAAGACATGTTAAGTTTATCAAGATAAAACAAGATAACAGTATTCGAGGGCGATCAAGATGTGTTAAGTTTGTCCCGATAAAACAAGAATAAAAATCTTGTCTATCTTAAGGTAGCACAACAGTCTTTTGAATGAAATTGTCGGTACCTTTCTTTGAATGCCCATAACATCGTTATTAGTAAAGATACAATGGCAAATGTGGTATCAAATAAAAGGGAAAAGATTGAACCAACTTATAATGCTCATTTCAATATAATTCCTTTTAAGTATGAGTATTTAAATTTCCATATTTGGCAAAAAATTTGGATTTTCGTGTTAAATTATTAAAATAAAAATAACGTTTACAGCTTTGCAGGTAGCTGAATTTTTTTACTCTTTCGGAAAGAACCATCAAAATGGAACAAAACTGTGTCTCAGATTTTTTATATAGGTTATGGTTTGAAAATAAATGAAATTAAAATTTTTACTCCATGAAATTTTTTTTCAGATTTTTAAATTAATTTGATTTTTTAACTAGGCCTTATTTAAAAAATCTGAGACACGGTTTTGCAGCAACTGAAAGGACTTTCAGATAAAGAAAACAGAATTCAGCTACCTGTAAATTTGTAAGAGTTATTTGCATTTTAAACATATAACCCTTGAAACCTAATATTTTGCCAAATATGGAAATTTTGGCATTGATGCTTATAAGGAATACTATTGAAATTAGCACTAACAAACAATTTAATCTTTTTAATTTCATTTGATACCTCATTTGTTATTGTATCTTTACTGGTAACAAAGTTCCGAGCATTCAAAAGATTGTTGTGCTACCTTAACAAGCGTAACTCGACTTGATCATTCCTAATAATAAGCAACAAATTTATCTTGCTTGGTATCAAACTATCTTAACATGATTATCGTTCTTCAAATCAATTATCTTGAAATCCAACTCAAAATTGTATACGCTCTTAACAAAATTCTGTTTAGCCTGTCAAGATCTTTTAGTGGTACGAAACATATTCAGATATTGTACAATTTTCCCATTGATGATTAAGGGTTATGGAATAGCGGTATCTTAATTTTATGAAGCAAATTATAATTTTGTAATTATTGTCTCCTTTGTTATAAATTACTTTCATATAGACATCCTATGGCGGGCAACTTTTTCCATTACTTTAGAATCAAGTGATGTTTATTTTCAAGACAAGACCGCATTTATTGTACATTCTACAAAAAATGAACAACTATAAGTCTATAATTGCTCAATTCATAATATGATTAGTAAGAAAAGCGTTAAAGGTGTTACTTTTCCTCATTTTTATAAAAAGTATTTTTGTTCTTAAGAGTTTTGACTTTACAAAAATCAAAAACAATTAAACAGTTTATTTTGGCATTTCGAAAATCAATATTATTTTTTTAAAGAATGTAGCAACATACATGTACTTTAAAGTTTTTATTTTTTTAGTTTTTCTTTATTATTTTACGGTGAGCCAAATGATTCAGTGTTGGGCCTACTGAAGTCCAAGGTCAATATTCAGACTACATGTATGTTACTTTTAACATTCATTTACTCATCTATAACTACTAATTAAACGAATAACCAACTGAAAAAATACTTATTTTTTCAAACTAGATCTTCGTATTGTTTCTTTTTATGTCTCGTTTTTAAAGTCTTCTGCATCTATATATAACGCAAATAAATCAATTGCATTCATCGCATACTTCGGAAAATACGTATTGTGCATTTATTATGTTATACAGATACGCCATGCAGAAAAATAAATTGCCTTAATGGTGGAACCTGTCTATTTATAGCAAACGTATCGACTTGTGCATGCCCTTACGGCTTCTACGGAAAAGCATGTGAGAAATATTGTGAATACGGTAAGTTGTAAGTGAATTTATTCACATTTCCCCTTAATGGATTGTTTTTTTAATTGCGCTTGTAAATAAAAGTGTTCCTAGGGAATTGGCAAAAGAAACCATCAACATAATTTTCTTCTCCATCAATTACTATAAAGAATAGACCTTATACGAGTTCTGGTATTTAGATTCAGTGCTTGATTGTCCATCCTACGTCACAATGCTGTCCGGTCCATGAGACCATAATGTACTTCAAAAACATAATTTCATGACCATTTAGGCTTTATGACTTGACGATTTCCATATTGTGACGTATTGAAAAGTGGCTTGGTAGATGCTAATACCAGAACTCAGATAATGTCTATTCTGAGGTAAAAGACAAAATATTATAAAATAAAAGTGACAGAAAGAGACACAGTGGTGAAACACCCAAGGTTTGGCTTTATATCCTAAACAAGGCGGCATCCCGGCAGAAGACCAAACGAATGATGTAACTAGGGCGAGTGAAAGCAGAGCAGTGACGTGTTTGTAAAAATCGTGCTAAATCCTTACCTCAATCAGTAGCGATTAAATAAAACATTTGTATTCTGCATTATGTAAGCATGTTATTCCAATAAATGAATAGGATCACACAATTGACTGCTGTGTCTGAAGGTTCCACAGTCCCCAAAAATGTTAAACAAGTTCAAGTGATAGAAAGTAGTTAGCTTAAATAATAACAAATGCAATAAGACATACTATATGAAGTTATTACTGCAAATGACAGATTTACATGTATAATCCAAATCAAGGAACCTACTTTTTTTAAGAAAAAAGAGAAGCTTGACATCATTTCAAAGCATTATCTGATAGATTTTAGGAGTCACATCTATAGATGTTTATGTTACATGTATTACCATTACATGAATAATTGGTTTCTGTCCTTAACATACATTTATTATATAACATACTATTATTGTAATAATAGACTTAATTACACATTTTACGTTGAACTTTCTGCTGTTTATCAACCTATCGGTAAACGCCAACAGACGTTAAGAATAAAGTCTACAAAAAAAAAAAGAAACATATATAAAAAATAACAGAATAAAAAAATTAACAAGAACTCTGCAAAATATATATCATGGAATCAAACTAAATATATCTATCATTTACAACTTTTTTTTCAATTTCATTAGTATTGTAAAATTAATATCGTCAGAAATGGGACTGCGTTTTTGGCTATCTGCAGAGAAACTTACTTATATATACAATGTACATCAGGAAACTTATATTGAAGCAAACAACGGCAGTAGAATGCCGAAGGAACAAAGGAATGAAATTTACTAAAATCAAAGTCCAAAGACATGGCCAAAGCGAGAACACAGAAAACAATGACGCTAGACATCGAAAAGAATGACGTTAGACAGATACAAAGCACAAAAATAGAAATCACAGCATTCAAAACAAAGGCACTCACAGTGTGAACTCCAGAGAAACTCGGAGTGACATCAGGTGCATCAAAATGACAAAACATATAATCCAAAATAAACAAAAATTACGACAACAGAGGGACAGCACAAATATATGAATTATGACTAATGAGCATCCTTTTTTCACATGTTATGAACAAGTTTGCTTTTAATGAGTTAAACAAAGCTGTTTTTTTAACACAGGTACTCGGTTCTATAGCTGTTCATTTGAAGATGATGACGCTTCATGTTTCCTCATCAATAGTGTTAATGACGACTTTAATTGGACAAAATATACGGTTAGTATATACAAGTACTTTAAAATATAACATGAATTTGACACATGTACAATTAGTTCTATCAGTTTTTAAACATTTTTTATTTTATGGTCTTCCAAACGTTAAGATTTTATCTGCACTGAAGAGACATAAGTTGTCGTTTGATTTTCCCCAAACAGCTGACAGTAAATGTAAACACATGATAACGGCCACGGTACAAATAACACAATGATTAACAGCAAACAACAACTTTTCCCCCTTCCAAAACTAATTCGCGACTGATTTACTTCCCCCGAAAACATTAAAACCCAGCTAAAAATGACCAAAACACATTAGCAGCAAAGGTCTTGCCCCGTTTCATAGGTTTGATTTTAGCTGTCGCAATGGGAGGTCAAAACTGCCAACCTCTATATTCTAAGCTCATACGGTAACCATCAGAATATGTTCGATTTTGATATTTAAATATCATCTATTATTCATTTTTCACTAGATTTGCACTAGGTGTCACATAGTTCACATAATTTTCAGAGTTAGAGGATAATTCAATATATTTTTTTTTTAAATATTTTATATAATACACACATCCTTAGATGCTCAGTTGTGGTTTGAGTTTTTGTTTAGTTAACATGATTAACAGATAAGTGAAACGACACCAGATAGACTTTTTCGGCGAAGCATCAGCAGAGACGAGAAACAGTTATTTGCGATACAATTAAATTTTTCATATACCTTAAACGATCAAAATATAACGCGGTTATCTATATTCTAATTCAAACCCTTTATGTAATTTTAAATAAATTTTATACATGTAATTATTTTCAGTTTGCATTTGATATTAGATCCGCCTGGCAAATGTCAGTTTCCCGCCAGAAAATCCAGTAAAAATACAAAAATAAACCCAAATTGCATGAAAACAGTAAATTTCGTTATGCTGTATACGTGTGTTAAGGAGTAACCTTTAATCAGCAGCATTAAGATGAAATAATATGGAAAGTCATAATCCAAAAGTAGTCCAAAAAAGGTACTTACTTCACAAATTTCGAAATAGGAAGCCAGACTTATTACAAAGGACAACAACAGAGTGCCATACACGGAATCAAGCTTCAGTATTTTTGAGTGGTTAGAAGTTTGATAGAACAGTAAATTTGTATAGCACGCAAGGTAAAATTTTCATGGCAGACAAGTCTGACTATTGCAAAAACAAAAACAAACACAAAACAGTAAATCTTATTAATATTACAATTACATATGTACGATTACGATTAATATTTCGAGATGCCTACTGTCGAAAAATACTCTTCTAAAACACTACTTGAAGTTAAATATGGGTTCTGAGTTGTGCATGTATCCTTTTTTTTTTGTATTTTTTACAACCTTTCCTTTTGAATTCTGTGATATTCGGTATGTAAAGTAAAGCGTCCATAACAGAAGAAAAAAAACCAAAACAAACAAACAAAAAAAACAAACAAACCAAAAATGAAAAATATGTTATTTTCATTAGTCTTATATTACCGTGAAATGTAGTAACACAGAATACAATAGAGATAGACAACTACAAAGCACAGAAATCAAAATGCAATATTCAAAACAAGGCAAGAGGCCCAAAAATCTCATAAGTTAACAGATACATGAACTTAATTTGTAATTTATACTCCTTTGGATAAATAACACTGACTTTCTAGACTATGATTATTTGTACCGAAAATTTAGCTTTAGCTTCTTTTTGTGTTATTCTGGCTTTACATTTAGATCATATTCAATTTGGTAATTTGTTCTCTATCAGTTTTTAAATCTTTAGGTTTATGGTCTTCCAAACTTTTAGATTTTATCTGCACTAAAGAGACATAATTTGTCGAAATGCGCATATGCAGAATCCAAATTCACAGTAACTTCGGTATATTATTATTTTAATTTTATCCATCCATTTTAATAACAAAACCCACAGCAATAAAATTACTACATTCAAAACAAGGCACTCACAGTTTGAACCTCCATTAAACTGAGAGTGACAGCAGGTGCTCCAGAGGGGTAAGCATGTCCTTCACCCGTCGCACTGAAAGGGAGTCAATCTAGGAATAGATCAAAATCGGTATACTTTGACCCTTCTTTCAAAATTACGTTTTGTCTTATGCTTTTTCTGTTCCAAGATAGTGGTCATTGAGTTAGTAGTCTACCAGTATTGGGTTTTATTCGCGTGTTTATGATACTATAGGGAAACGGGATAGAGAAAGGGGAGGTTTGGGTACCCATAAACCGGTTTAACCCTACCACTGGCTTTTGCTGGTGCCGGTACCAAGTCCGGCTATCCCGAGTTCCTATCGTTATTTATGTTTGTCTCTTGTTTTCATTATTGTTTTTCTGGTGCAGTTTGCTTGTAAATTGTGGCATGTGATTGTAGTTCCTGGCCATTGTAGGTGTTTGCTGTTTTCCTGTTTTTGTAATAGTAAAACCAGGGAAGACGTGTATTGTTTCTTTGAAGTATAATGAATTGACAATGTTAAAGTATGCCAAGTTATAGTTCTTAATTATACAAAAGAACGTTGAATTTCAGTACACTTAATTTATAAATGCCAGGGTTCTACACTGAGCCTTAATACGGGTCCTACATCTGCTGCAGAAGGCGATCATTATTTGTATATTGAAGCGTCCCCACCAGCACAGGAAGGTCATGTTGCGCGTTTGGTATCAAACCAAGTATTTTCAAGTAAGTGATTGTGGAAACTAAGATGTCATATCTTATTTAGAAACGTGTCAATTCACGATATTGAACTGATCGGAAAACTATGTATTAAGTTGGATAAATTATGTAGAACAAGATCCTTATATCTATATTTTTGCTTTTTATTCCCTTTATGTTAAATATAATATATTATGCTTATATGGTCTTGTGCTAATCATTAACACTCACCATCAAAGTAGTAATGAAAAACAAAACAAACCTGCAGTGAATTCAGGTAATACTGAAATTACTTCAACTATTTTCATCTCCTAAATGTAATAAAATAGGCATACTTAAAGACGTAGAAAAATTGAAATATAAAGAAACTGATAAATAACTAATAAAGTTATAGTTTTGAAAAGTTCAAAAAAAAAGAAAAAAAAAACTAGCAAAAGAGTGAACTTCAAAACGACCTGGTTAGATATGATTTAAAATGTTAATAATGTTGATTTTTTATATTGCAGCCTGCTCTAGATGTCTAAGATTCAGTTACCATATGTATGGTTTTGCAGTCGGTAGACTAAACGTCTTTCATGGTGATAGTATTGTCTGGACTCAACGGGGCAATTTTGGAAAGGAGTGGAAACATGTTTTTCTAGATATAGGCAATGGCGTTAACAAAAGGGTACGTATCATGTAAAATCAAGTCAAATCATATGCAAACAATTAAATGTCGTAAATGGTAATGCTATAAATAATATTTGGGAAGCGGACATTAACTTTCCAGGAAAGTACAAGTTCCCAAAGTCTGATGATCATTTTCTACGAATTTATAAATTAACATATGATAGTTAAATATTTTTATTAAAATTTGCCAACAATAGAAAGAAACGAAAAACATTCCTCACTTGAATTGATTCATATTCCCTTGTTAAATTGTCACTAACACACAATGATTTTTGTGGGTCTATGCCAGTATTTCATTCTCTTCAGCTTGAGCATTTACCGTTCCGTTTGTGCATAACAACAGGAGTAACTCACTCATGCAAAACTCTGTCCTTAGCTGATTTTGGCTTTACATTTAGATCATATTGGTTTATTTGTTCTCTATCAGTTTTTAGTTTATGGTCTTTCAAAAGTTCAGATTTTATCTGCACTGAGGAGACATAAGTTGGCATGTACAAACAGTAAATTCACAGTTACTTCGGTATTTAGTTATTATTTATTATTAATGTTTGCGGCTCTGTAATTTTCAAAGTTGATGTCATTATTATTCCAGTGCTTTTCCAGCCTGTTGTTAAAGTATATATATTAGTAATGACTGTTTGGTGATTGTTAAAAATCTTTGATGATCCATTCCAACAAACTATTTTCCGAGATCCTTCTTAATTCATGGAATTCTTTTCGATATCACTAACTTTTCTTGTGTGAAACGACCACGTGGAATAGAAATAGGACCTAGTATCTCTGGCTTGCGGAGTATGACCCTTCTAAACATGCCCCTAGTAAACCCCAGGACAGAGAAATAAGTCCAAGTATTACAGGCTGCGGAGTACAATCCCCCAGAATGGCTGTCATTTACATTATATGACATCCCGCCACGTTTCACAAAATTTCAAAGTTAAAATAGGCATAACTCCAGAAACCCTGTGTACTTCCGAATCTAAAATTATACTTGGCCTGAATTTAAGGGTAAACAAATTACATTTCAAGTAACAGTATGTTATTTTATTTAAAAGTAATCAGTCGGAAACCCAAACATTTGCCAAAGTTCTAAGTTCCAAGGGGCATAACTCTAGAACCCTATGACACATCTGAACCCAAAATCAAAATTGGTTTGAGTTTTATGGGAACAACTTGCACATCAAGTTTGAAACATTATGATATTTCTTTTACAAGTTATCTGTCAGAAACCCTAAAATTAAAAAAAAAATCAAAGTTTCCAGGAAAATAACCCAGAACCCCTTGGACATCTGAACCAAAAATCATACTTTGTATGTCTTTTGTGGTAAACAACTTGCATAGCAAATTTGAAATTCTCACGTTATTTCATTCACAAGTTATTAAGAAACCCTAAATTTGCTGGTCTGAAGCAGTTACATGCCAAGTTTGAAGACAATATAGTATTTCATTCAAAAGTAATCAGTCAGAAACCCTAAAAATCGTAAATTTCAAAGATTCAAAGGCATAACTCCAGAACCCCTTGGACCTCTAATCCCGAAATATATTTTGGCCTGAGTTTTGTAGTAAACAACTTACCTACGAAGTTTAAAGATCTTGATATGTTATTTCGTCCACAAGTCATCAGTCGGAAACTTTCGGCGGACGGACGAACACAACAGTGAGGGTATCACCAAATACCTCTCAACTACGATTGGCGGGATATAAAAACCCTTGTAGCAAGCTCATTTTTGAGCTGTCTGTAGGTGATTGGTTACGAAGCCGAATTCCTTGCCCCTCTTATTTCTACCTACTTTCCAGTGGCAGCCAGAATTTGTCGTGCCATGACCTTTTCCATACCCCAAACTGATTTATTGACAGACGTGTTTTCGCATTGATACAGCTGAAAATTTGCTGAATGGACGTTAAATAATAATCAATCAATCAATCAATGCAGTGTGGAACGAGTATAACAAGTTCATAAATCATATTTGAAATTTGACTTGTTCTCAAACATTTTGAACAACAAAATACAATACCTACTGGTACGAGTTATTTCAATTTTTCATATTTTATGTTTTTGAATTATTTTTTTCCTCGGAAACGGTAGCAAATACGCTTTACTTTATCATATTAAAAACTTGTTTAATACAGAACTCTGTGGAAAAACATATTTTACCCAATTGTCTGAAATAAACAAATAAAGGGATATATGGTATATGTACAAGGGACAAAATCCCTATAAATCTTTGGAAAGATTAAGCAATTGAACAATGCTTTCATTGTTGTTCTTCATCTTAAAATCACCATGAGGCTTCCAACAAAGAGCAAAAACTCACAGCAAGTTCAAGACGGTCCATATGCTGATTTTGAGAGGAACTTGTTTGCTAAATATTGAATAATGCTATATCAATGTATCTTTTTTGTTATGGGTGCAGGGTCATTAACAAAAATACTATATCGTGAACGTACTTTAACAAACACTGTCATCCGTTGCCCGACAAAGGGGCCCAATACACAATGCAACATAAAAAAGATCACAAGGGACTCATAAAAATGATTGTAAGATAACTTAGCTGGAAAAATCTGGAGATGTCGGCAATATATATACATGTACTTACTCATTTCGATCCACCGAAGTTCAACTGTATACAGATGGCCAACAAAATGGTTTAATTTCAACAGCAAGTATTAATTTTTCTTTGAAATAAAGTACAATGTATCACCAAGCCGCCACCGTTGGACAAAACAATTTGTTACACACGGCAAACAATAATTATGCAACGAAAATATTTTATGATCATCTTAAAATTCACGTCAGCGATCCATCATTACTGGAAAAAAAATAACTTAATTTTAGTATCAGTTTGCACTTTAAAATTAATAAACTCACTTTTCCTTTCTGGTTAGATGATTATGAAAAATTACGCATATAGAAAATAGGAATGATTACTTTCTTACCATGAGTCGCCAACCATTCACTCTCAATTTTATCTTGTTCTGTTGTAATATGCTAATGACGATTTAATATCTGATTTTTATTATGAAGTTTATATTTTCGTTTTCAGATAATATTTGAGGCTGTTCGTGGAAATGGGGTGACTGGTGATATAGCTATAGACAATGTATGGTTCAGTCCAGGTAGATGCTGAGGAAAATTTTTGTTTATACTATTGTAGTGATCCAAATCTTAAGTGTACACTGTTCACAATTCTTGTTCTGAAAACCATAATGCAACATTCATGCGCTATCCTGTTCTTTTAAAATACAAGAAATTTTAATACATATTTCAATTTTTGTCTGTTAGTTCAATTTCAAGTTTATCAAACAAATAAAATTAAGTCATATACGTCTTCGTTCGAAAATAAAAATTGTTTCAAAGGATCCAATCCTTTTTCTTTGGAAATTTACACGTATTCCTTGTTTCACCAATCAGTGAAAAAAGAACATTGCTCATGTCTCAAACATACAAACTCGTGTTAAGGATGGTCACTCCTCAGATTTTTGAAACTGTCTCTGACTTTCGGAATTCTCTGATTTTATCCATTATTATGCATTAGAAAAATTTTGCACACTGACCCCCATTTTTCTTTTCAAAATATGATAGTAAACATTTTCAATAGACTTCTGACAAAATTTGATGAATTTCTTGATATGTCTTCATCACATTTCAAAGTTTGATTATTTTATGCAAAGTGAATGAAAAGTCTAGAGAAGTAAATTTCAGGCATTTAAATCTCAAAAAGGACCACACTGACCTATCAGTATTTTTTCTTAAAATGATGTACGATCCATATTCTAATAAATAAAAATAATAATTTTAAATCCTTGATACAATAAATTTGAGGAGTGACCATCCTTAAGATTAAGCATTTACTGTTGTTCATTATCGCTCAGTCTTAAGCAGTGTGCAAACACTCATAACATATAGTAATTTCAAATTCAAGACGGTCCCTCGCGCATACTTGTGTGGGATTCACTTGTTACATTTCCACATCCATATTTTTTTCTGGCAAAAGATGCCACATAGTCAGTAAAAACATTTTAAAATGGACAAAAAGGGAGTCTTACACTATCAACCGTCAGAGTGACTAAAAGACAAAACAACATATATATGAACACAGGACACTTGGGTATAAGATAATTGGAATTTATGGCCATAACTGTATCCAGATGGCGATGATACTTAATTTTTAGAAAATATGAAAGATAATTTTGGAATCTTGATATTTAATTTATTTTTAAAACTCTCAAATGTACATTAATACTGAAGAAGTATCATAAATAACCTATAAGACTTAACCTCAAAACAGCTGAAAACAGAGCTTAACATGGGGAAAATATTGCTTTTGTTTATAAATTATTTATACGTGCCTGACAACCGAGTTTCCAATACCAACACTAGCAGATATGTTATGATCTTGTTTGGCCATTTTAATCTTACCGCGATCTTGACAGGCTTAACACAATTTTGCTAAGATATTCAGTTAAATTTCAAGATTATTGCTTTCAAGGACGATCAAGACCTGTTCAGTTTATCAAGAACAAACAAGATAACTGCGTTCAAGGAAGATCAAGATGTGTCAAGTTTGTCTCAATCAAACAAGATCAAATCGAGATCTTGTTTGATCTTAACAAACTTAACTCGTCTTGATTGTTCCTGAATGCAAATAACAAGCAGATCTTATTTGATCTTAAAATAACTTAACATGTCTTGATTTTCCTTGAAATCAATTATCTTGAAAACGATCTAAAATCTTCCGCTGTCTTAACAAAATTGTGTTAAGCCTGTCAAGATCGTGATAAGATCAAAATGGCCAAACAAGATCATAACATATCTGCTAGTGCAAAGAATCCTTAAGCAGAAGCACGGAAATGTATATGTTTATCTGCAAAAAGATCTAGTTTTCGATGGAGAAAATATTTGACAAGGCATTGACAAATGAGAACTATCGCAATTACTAAAAGGAAGCATGCAAAAACTGAAAAACGTAAAAGAGATCCAAGAAAACGAGTTTAACCCCACCGCAATTTTTGCGCCTGTCCCAAGTCAGGAATATGTTGGTCATTGGCTTGTCTTTGTCTTCTTATAAAATTTTAGTTTTTTAATATTTGGGTTATTGGATGTGGTTTGTTTCCATTGATTTATTCACTTTTTTTACCTTTTCGGGGCCATTTAGGGCTTACTATATGGTGTGAGGTTCCTCACTGTGTTGAAGACCATATGGTGACTCCTAGAGGTTTTGTTTTTGGTCGTTTTATCCTGGATATGGGATGTTGTCTCCTTGACATTTACCCCATTTCCTTTCTTTTTCATACATATTAATGAACAAAGACTAAAAATGTACATGAACGCAATGTGAGAGCCCGTCAAAAAGCAAAGTTCATCACACCACCAATCAAGACAAGAACAGTTTGAAACTCACCAACAAAACATCAAGCTGTAACAGTTAAAACCTGACCTCATATATCAAAATTTGATGCCTGAACCAACTCATATGAAGAAATGGTGGTGTGAAAAACAACACGCATTTCAAGGTATGGCAGTATGCACCCATAAATATCAAGGAAAACGTTTAAATCATATCAGCTATATCAAGATATCGTAATGTGAGCATAACAATTATCGAGATATATCAATGTGAACCCCATCACAAAAAGCAAGATTTAATAGTGTCAAACCCACAATTTCAAGATATTAAAGAATTAACCCCTCCAAATCTATCAAGATAAGCATGTATGATCACAACAAATATTAAAATCTGTCAGCAATATACGTATATTGATTTTTGACTGGCTAAAAAATATATAAATATAAAATGAAACAACTACATGTATTTCCCAAATTGAACCTTCCTATCTTTGTCAGTAAGAAAGTGAAATTTACACTAAAGAAATAAACCAGAATAAAATGTTAATATCCAAGTCTCAATTAGAATGAATTTATTGAATATCTGTAAATGATTATTTTCGAAAATCAGTTTTTTCATCAGAGTACTTTTAATTGAGTTAAAGCAATATTAGCGGTATTTCTTTAATTTTTGGAAAGTTCTAAGACGCATTGTGTCGTATCCATTTTTTTTTCTAGAAATGATATTAGATACCCTTTAACGCATAAAAGGAATACCCATAATTACGATTATTATACTAATTTTGAATACGATTTTGAACAATTATGGTAGATGATTTATGTTCGACACCAAAACCGCACCTCACCGAGATACTATATATAGTCAACAAAAACAATCGTACCACCAATATGCCAACTTCGACTGGATGATATGTGTCTACACATGAAATGTGTCATGCTGTTGCCGCTTTATAGACAATTTTTCGATTTTTTTTTGCTCCAATGTGTGTAGTTTAAAAAACAAATGATGTCAAAATGCGAAAAATTTACTCCGGGTTACAACTCTTTTCATTTTCCGTCTCTAGCGTTGATTTACAATTTACCATATATGAAATACAATATGACCGACTGAGGTCTGATTTCAAAGGAGACGAATGCTTACGTAAAAAAGACGAGGTAAAATCGGTTGAATTCGTGACCAGTGCAATGTACACAACGAGTTATTTGTAAATGGATCATTGAGATTTCCTGAAACAACTAAAGCCCTCCCTTGTTTAATGAAGATCCTTGAAAGAATAACATGGGTTGCATTTTTGGCGATGTAAACAATAAATAACACACTTACCCTTCCATTTTCTATTTGCTCATTGCACGTGATTTTATCGGATTATGACATGTTGTCAGTAAAAACTAATTCCGTTACGCATGTATCGGGAACATTTGACTGAGGTCGCATCGATACGAATCATCCTGAGAATGTATTTTTTGCTGCTAGCTATTAATAAATTCTTGTTACATTTTCCTCAGTTTTGAAGCTTTTTATGTTTTTCCGAGATATTGCACTTGAAACTGCATAATTTCTGCATACTGAAACTTGAAATGATGAATTCTTCTAGGACCCAAAAATTGAAAAAATACAGCTCATTAGTGACTTTTTACGTCAGACAACCAAAATATGAAAAAAGGGCTGTTGTATCGGCATTTAAGTTGTGCCTTAAATAGTTTATACTGCTAGTAGACTATTAAACTTCATCTTTCTTCATACCCCTTTATGTGTGTTAAAATAACTCAATTGAAGTATAAATCTGTGTTAAAATATGTGTAGAATCTTGCTAGATGCGGACAACTATGTTCTGAAGTGTATTATTAGATAATTTTGCAAAATTTCAATATCTACAAAAACCTGTGTCCGTTTTTATCTTGACAATGTCATACAAATGATAACAGTGCTTCCCTGCGCTGTATATCTTTTTTTATTTGTTTCCATCGTAATTTTTTGGCATTAAAAAAAGTAATAATTACTTAAGAAATACACATATTATAACTTCATGAATGTATAAATATGTTATGAATGTTTGCATAATAAACATTTGAAATGTAAATATTAAAATCTTTCTAAAGTTTCTTCTGCTCGCTATATCAACACAAACCCAACATACTCAAAATAATTGTAAATACAAAAAATACTCAAGTAGCACAAAACAGTAAATTTCGTTATGCTGTACACATGTTTCGAGCAGTGACCTCTCATCAGCAGCATTAAAATCAAATAATTGGAAAGCCATAACCCAAAAAGAATTTTAAAAAGTACACATTACCAAAAATATCGAAATCAGATTCCAGTACCAAGGATATTTACCGAGTGCCATACACGGAATAGAGCCTCAGTATTTCTGAAGTGGTTAGAATTTTGATAAATACAGTAAATTGCAATAAAAGTCAGGTACAATAACTTAAGTCATTGTAGACCTCTCCTATTATCCATTTTATTCCATTGTTCTTATAAAAACAAAATACATAGCAACATTCGTTTATTTGTTATTAACTGATTAATCCATCATCTAATATTTAGTAACACCACATGTATATCATTGATTAATTTGCTAAATTTTTACAAGTACATATATCGAAGTACAACAGGTGCAATTAATCAATTGAATGTTTATAAAAAACGTTTTTTTTTTTTAAATCAATGTCACCAATTAACAGGATTTTAGTAAAATTAACAACAAAAACAAGATTTAGCTAGATTTGCAATTGCAAGCAATAGCTCAGTTCGCCCCTGGCAGCCAATTTGATTATTCAATCTTGTTCGCAGCACCAAAATCTACCTAGAAATCAATTTTCATTTAGATCCGACAGTGTTGAAATTTTGATGTATTTTGGAAATGGCGGCCATTTTGAAGAATTTTTTTCGTTATCTGCACTTTTCACTCTAGTGATCAAACTACCTGCCAAGTTTCATTTGATTATATCAAACCGTTCTCTCAGAATAGTCCGGACAAAATCATTGGAAAAACAATAATTATAATATTCAAGAATAAGAAGAAACAGAACAATATGTCGCCCGACTACATCTGAACGACATAATAATGCTTACAAGTGAAGATACTACGTCATCGGGGATGGATTACTCCTGACAATATGTATACTCGACTTGCAGGATATTCACACCAAAATTGAATTAACCCTTGGACACTGAAGTCATACCGGCTGCGGGTTATAACCTCTACTTTAAAGGAGAATCAGCTGTTTTTATGTAAAAATAAATTTATTATTATTTTCAATCCAATTTTGAGTTTACTTTATATGGATGCACTATCATAATTCAAATTTTGGCATTTTATTTCTTTGTGTTTTCAAAATTATTATTCTGACCACCTGATTATTGTGCCCACATCTCATAATTTTATTATGCAAAGTTTTCTTACTATTGACTCGATGAGTGCCTTGTGGGTTTTTTTTAAACGTTCACTTGTATCTGTCTTCTATTGGTCTTTTTGTCGGGTAATGGATGTTGTGAGAAAACTTTGCCAGTTGTTTTTATGTTTGTTGACGATCCTGCATCCATGACATGATAAACATGGATGTAGCGTTGTTCGGCATCCAGCAATGAATTCCACTTAGACCGGTGCTAGGGGCCATCTTGAACTTTCTATGAGGTATGAGTATAGCTCATTGCTGAAGGCCTCATGATGACTTCAAAATGAAGAACAACAATAAAAGCATTGTTCCATTGCTTGTTTTCTCATGTATTTGTGGAGATTTTGGTTCATTTACTTTTACTGCATATCCCTTCATTGCCTATTTTAGAAGTGATTGATTGATAAGTTAAGAGTTTTATGACAACCAAGTAACATTTCATCATGACGAGAACAAGTTCTTTAATTCAAAAAATCGAAATAAGGAAGCAAAGATGGAAGACGCAACCGGCACAACGAGTTTTGAATGTCAGCTGTACAGGGTGAAAAGGGTAGTAACAGTAAACTACGTCTTGTATACCACATCATGAGGCTGTTTTTTTTTTAAGATATAGACAAAAATCATACTGTATGTAGCCCGACGTTTTTCAAAATAGTTTGTCTGCAACAGGTAATTTACCGCTTCAATATAATGACCTGATTTTATGCATAGATAGGGTCTTCCCCTAAACTCCACCAGTTGTCGTTTCCGATTGTCAACTATTCTCGACGAAGTCTCTTGAATCAATCAGGGTACGAAATACTTTATTATTAGGCAGGGAATAACTATGATATAAATGAAATATTGATATATATATATATATATAACAAGCAATAATTTATCAAATAACTAGTAAAAATATTCTTTTTTTCCACAATGATTCCAATAACACACAAGATTCGCTAAGAGAAATTGCCTTGCACTTTTCCTAAATGTAACTATCTTCTATTACAGCAAATACCACGATATGCCATGACTTCAATCGGAAATATTTTGTCCCATATATAAAATAGAGAAAATATTTGAAATAAACTAAAATTGTATTTATTGAACTTCTGTTAGATATAATGATTATTAAATATTGCAGTTGCATAAACATAATTTATTTATACTCTAATATATTATCGAAAAAAAAGATACACAAAATCTAGTTAAATGAACAAAAAAAAATCACCCATTATACACATACGAGTCGCTGTTTATTACAACAGAGGCCAAAAATCATACCAAATTCACAACTAACTTAAACATAACTTAAACATCGTCTGTTCCAGTTGTCATGTATATAACACGTACATGGCTTAAAAGTACATAATATAGTCTGCCATTTGAAATACTTTCCTTTTTTAAATTTTTGTTTCTCTGGTCATATGAATTTGATTTGACTTAATACATCACAACAGCTGGTGGTAATGAAGCGAGAGTAATCCATTTCAATATGACGAGAAAAGTATTCATAATCTATTTGATTTTATACAATTTGAAAAATTGTTATTGTGATATCGAGAGCAATTGTCGGCTACCTTCATTTTGTGAAAACGAGGCACAGTTGACTTTAGATGTGAAAGTAAATTGTAATGGGACGATTGCTGCAAACGTCGTGACAGAGGAGCCAACAATAACATACGCACATGTTGACTCGGTATGTATTTCTAACTTTCGATATAAATAAGTCAGTTTTGTTATTTAATGTAAAAAGACATCACAGCCAGGGATATTTCAACGCATGTTATAATTTTAAAATTGATGCGAAATTTTCAGAGGTTCAATTGTACGTTTATCAATGTTAATTAAATTGTGCGTACCAATGAGAAGGGAGATGTATTCCTGGTGTATGTAAAAATCTGCCTCTCCTGCAACAACTATCTCTGAAATGACAGTAGATGTCATTTGAAATACAAATTTAACTGAATAGTTGGTCAGAATTTGATAAAAACAGCAACAACTATGTGAACATTAGACAATAGGAGCTCTTGTGATTGCACGTAAAACATATGTTGATGGTCATAGATTGACGCCAGTTACTTACGCCTGTTGATATTCTAATATTTGGGCTGTTTTCAATTTGTTAAAAAAAAAACAAGCTGTTGCCTTTGATATGAAAAGCACAAATAAAGTCTAAATAGTGATTCTACTCAAACTACAGAATCGTTTTTTTTTCGAATATTTGATCCTTTTTGTTTGTTGACACACTATATAGATAAAACAAATATCTTTTCACACCAACCGTTTTCTTCTCATTTTAAATCTGTGTGATTAAATACGCAGTACAAATGAAACCGTTGGAAAGAGGATTTGTGAGACCGTTGTTGATGCAAAACAGTGAACGATTAGCCATGTATTTGCAAAGATGAACAAGTTAAAGATTTCACATTTCAAACCCAATTACTTGATATGGCAAAGATAACTTAAAATACTTACAATAGACGAAAATTACTTCACATGCCACATGCCAGGGAACTGCACAAGAAAAACAATAATTAAAACAACAAACAAAAGACGAGAGTAGACAACGGGAACTCGGGAAGCCAGACTTGGTATTGGCACTAGCAAGAGCTAGCGGTAAGATTAATAAGAAAAAGAAGGGAAACGGGGAATGTGTCAAAGAGACAACGACCCTAAGGGGAGCAATAACAACTCAAAGCCACCATAAGATCTTCAATGAACGGTGAGGAAACCCCACACCCAACGGTAGGTCGGAGTTGGCCCCTAAATCAAAGAGTAATCAAGTTCAGCGAAATAAGCATCTTCCTAGACTCCGATAGACATAAAGTGAACTAACTAGAAAACAAACAAGACACACAAAGGCTTTATAAATTTCCTGACTTAGGACAGGCGCAAACCTGCTGCGGCGGGGTTAAACTATTGAGCCCAAACCTTCCCCTAAACCCATTTATGGGTACCCAACCCTGTTTCACTAGCCCGTTTTCCAATAGTTAATAAACATTCAAATAAAACCGAATAGAGGTACACTACTAACTCCAAAACCAAAAGCTTGAGAAGGGATGAATAAAAAAACGTAATTTAGAAAGATGGGTCAATCTATGGGATCCAATCAAAAGGTTTTTCATTCATCATAAATCAAATAACCGGGGAAAAGATCAAAGTTAGAACTAAACAGTTAATCTTTACGTTATATTTTTAAGGCTATTAAATTTGGATTTTTTTAGAGGACCTACCAATATTGCGGACAAGTTTGGTTTAGATATTGGTTCAGTTAATACAAACGATAAGATATTTTACGAAAGGATATGGAGTAAATGAACATGAGACCATAACACATATGAAGAACTCCAAGAACACCTAAAGCTGTTTCGACCAAGAGGATAGATTTATAAAAGTGTTTTCATATAGGGTCCAATGTTAAAACTGTGGTTGTAATAACAAAATACCGATTTTACTGTGAATTAAGAAAAAAGAAAGGAAATGGGGTAAATATCAAGGAAACAACATCCCATATCCAGGTTAAAACGACCCAAAACAAAGCATCTAGGGGTCACCGTACGGTCTTCAACACAGTGAGGAACCTCACACCATATAACAATGCATAATTTCAAAATCTTTTCTGATGCATTTTTTTTTTCTTACGGGGTTGGGGGTCAAGGTTGTATGGATTATATTCCTACGTTCAGACGTATTTTATCTATATATCGGCAAACGAATACCGAAGCAAAAAGGAGTATTAGGAAATTCAAAAATCTAAAATCCAAACTCACGGAAATTCATATCCAACACTACACTAAACTAAGAGTTAATGATCATTTAGATTCAGTAGAGATAAACCAAAAAATTTATCAGTCTAAAAAGAAACGAAATTCTCACCTTTTATTCTTTAATAATTTTGTCATCGACCAAAATGACATGATTAATATAAGACAGATAACAGGAAACACCTACAATGGCCGTAAACCACAATCACATGCCACAATCCACCAGGGAACCGCACGAGAAAAAACAATAAAATAACAAAAGACAAACATGGACAACGACAGGAACTCGGGATAGCCGGACTTGGTACCGGCACTAGCAAGAGCTAGCGGTAGGGTTAAACCGGTTTATGGGTACCCAAACCTTCCCTTTCTCTATCCCGTTTCCCTAAAGTATAATAAAACATACAAATAAAACCCAATACAGGTAGACTACTAACTCCAAGACCACAATCTTGAGAAGGAAAGAAAAAGACAAAATGTAATTTAGAAAGATGGGTCGAGGAGTGCTCGCCGCTAAACTGCCGACTAGCTCAAGGAGCCTAGTCTGCTGGTAAAACACTGTCGCACTACGGAATAAAGATCAAACTCAAAACTCCCCGAAGGGTTTGGTAAAGAATTATCATAGATTTCAGTAGACATCGGCAGTATCAGTGAGAGGCCAGTATACCTTTAATATCTTCAGGTCATTGGATCCCGAAGCCAATTTAACGGAATCCTGAAGAATATCCTGTCAATATCCCCTATTACGTAAAGAATGTAAGTAACGTCCCAGTTTTTTTGGATTTTTTTATCAGTTTTTGACATTTTTTAACAACATTTCCATAAAATCGAGGGTGAGAAATGCCCTTAGTAATAAGCTGTTTGCGAGTCGCACCATATTTAGAAATCAACTCTTCATATCTTCTATGAAACTTCTTAAAGGTGTTAATCAATTTATGAAATCTGTAACCTTGTTGTAAAAGTTTGGATGTGATAGTAAGGTTACGCTCATTAAAGTCGTCAAGAGTAGAACAGACCCGTGCGAATCGTACTAGTTGTGATATATACACCCCGTATGATGGAGCTACAGGAACGTCGCCATCAAGAAAAGGGAAATTAGTAATTGTGAAATCAAAATCACAATCATCCCTTTCATCAGAAATTTTAGTTTTAATTTTGCCAGAGTCAATGATGATAGTAAGATCAAGAAATGGGCAGTATTTAGAATCATCGTTTGCTTCATTAAGTTTCAGTTCTTGCGGGTATATGAGGTCGACATAGTCTAAAAACTGGGGATTGTCAATAGTAAGGATATCGTCGATGTACCTGCTGTTATCGTTGAAAATTGAAATAAGTTGATCACTGTTTTGTACGGTTCCATTCTGTAGTTTTTTCATAAAGTCCCGTTCGTAACAGAACAGAAAAAGGTCTGCAATGAGAGGTGCACAGTTTGTACCCATGGGAATTCCAATGACCTGTCGATAAACGATGTTGCCAAAACGAACAAAAATATTGTCCAGCAAAAAAATCAGTGCCTTAATCATGTCATCACAAGTCCAGGAACTATGATTATTGTAAATGATATTAGAGAAGAATCCTTGCTTTTTATTACAACAAATGAACTGTAGACCAGAAAATTTGAAAGACCATCTAATAAGTTGTCCCAATTTTGATTTAATCAATTTATGTGGAAGGGTTGTATAAAGTGTAGAAAAATCATAACTGTCAATAGACGAAACTGATTGTAATTTATCTAAAACTTCAATGGAATTTTTTACACTCCAAAAGTAATTTACACCAGTTTTTTGATAGTTTTTTTTCACAGTATTTGATAACTAACTCTTTAATACAGAGGAACGCACTGGTTAAATGGATGGATAAATTAGTGGTAGAACAGTTACTCGATGCCGAAATAAAACGATGTTTGAAGGGATTTTTGTGATGCTAGGAACCCAGTACATAGTAGGCAAGGTGTTATCTTTGGGTGGAACTTGGAGCATTTTTGTATCGTTGAATTGCTGTTTGGTTAATGATTTTTCTTCAAAATTAGTACGTTTGAAAGTGTTAGACTTTGATAATTCATTTTGTTGGACATCGATGTAGTATTTCTTTCAAAAAATAGAAACGTTGTTAGAGGCTTTGTCAACTGGTACAACCACATATTTATTACTAAGATCTTTTAATTTTAACTTAATTCTGTTTACAGACAGCTTAGGCGGTGACTCTTTATAATTATCTTTATAAAAATTTATTCTGTTGGTGACTTTGGTAATAATTTTATCTCTGAACATATTGAGTGCGTGTTTGTCTGCACTTTCTCGTTTGCATGTCTGATTGAAGCTATCCCGATAGTCTGTTTCATTATAAGAAACAGTCAATATCTGAATAACAAATAACTTTCAAATGCACAGACAAAGATGCTCTCTATTTTCACCTAGTATCTGTTTATTTTTAAGGAATAGTCAATATGCGAATAAACAAGAAAAGATATGGGTAAACCCATATCCAAGGATACTCGATTGTTCACATACCTGTAATACCAGTACAATTTTGAAAAACAATTCTAAATATTATTATAGATAATAATAATATGACTTTTTAGACATACATTTTTTTGCAAATCAAAGTGACCGAATGCTATACGAAACGATTAAGAATTTTAAAAGATATGGTCATATCTTTTATTTCTAAAATTAATTGATATACGATGTTTATATATACTGAATCTTTGTTGCTATAAGTTAACTGACATCAAGATGTAAACAGGAATAAAAGCCCCGTCCTTGATAAACTGGAGTTTTCTTTGTGTATCGTGTGCGTTTTATCACATGTACATTCACTCCATATCCTTTCATTTTTTTTTCGTTTTTAAAATATGGACAACCACAAATAGTCAATTATTCGTAGCTGTACCCCGATCACTAACTGACCTTTTGAACTGCTTGATATTTTTCAGGGTTTCCTAAATCCCGGGAAATTGAAACTGACATGCCACTCCAAAAATTTAATGGTTTTAACTTCACCCGATTCCGCACCTTTTTAGGGTTAACACATATGTAGGGCACAGAACACCAATTAATATTCCATAGGCTCGAATAGTAACATTTTGAGTTATACCATCCATTTCTAAATTTCACTGGTACGTTTTAAAATACACATCATTTCTGCTATTCATATTGAGTGTAGCAGGAGACGACGTACGCCAGTGATGACAATAGTGACAGACTGACAGACGGACACCAAGTGTGGCTTGAGTACGTCGTCTGCTACGTTATTCGGATGTGGTATCTACAAAGCCATTGTTGGCTTCAAATAAATAAATTAGTGAGAGGTACTTCTTTCATTAACCTAATTCCAAAATGTTACATTTCTTCACATTACTTTGTGTTTCAGAAGTTGATATGAAACATTATTAAGAAGATTAGTCTTGGGGGCTTAGTTTCTCCTATATTGGTCTTGCACTACCCTGAATGCAGCATTGTTTAATGATACTGACAGGGAGGTGTTTAACGTCCTTGACTACCTTGACTGACTGGGAGGTTTTTAACGTCCTTGACTACCTTTGTAGGTCTCGCACGGACGATTGACTACCTTAACAACATTTATTATATAAGAAAAATTAAATATTTCCATGTAAAAACTATTAATAGAAATTAAATTAACAAAATTAGGAATTTAAAGAACATCATATCTATATATTATCCTATTTAATGAAAATGAATACTTTTTAATTAGATAAAGAATTAAAATAAAAATGATATAATCATAAATATAATAATTATTGGTCAATATTTAAAACACAGAAATTAAAGAAAGATAACTCTACCACAAAACGATCAATAGACGATCAATAATATGTCCGCCTGATACTGAGGAAACTCGGGTGTATGAATATTTGTAGTATTTACTATCAAAACATGAACAAATCGCTTCAAATCATTAGTAAAAATGCACCTCTTAAATTACGTGCATTCAGATAAGTGATCTAGGGTGAGTTAAACTGATAAAAAGTCGCCAAATACCGAACTATTTCCTACGCCATTACATTGTGATCTGTACCCAAAAACAATTATATACTCTTGAATAGATAGTATGCTCTGATCGAGTATATGAAAATTAGTTATGAGGAACCTTATTTTTGAAAATGTGATCGCCAATGAAATACTGTGAAAGTATTATTGTTCGTGGGGTTCCAATTTTCGTGGATTTCGTTGTTCGCTAAAACTACGAAGTTAAATCCTCAACTAAATGAATTTTTCCCTGGATTTTAAGTAGACGAGTTTTCAGTTGGTGATTTTTCCCGTAAAATTGTGACATCACAAAATAGATTTTTCAACGTCATAATGTTTAGTGACGCAATTTGCGCCAGTTGATCCCAGGTCAACCGGAGCAATTCATTCATAAATAGAAAAAGGAAAGTGGTATATTCATAGAATTCAATACCATGAATTTACGCACCCACGGAATAGTGATATTTATGAAAATCACGAAAATTGATGTCCACCAATGAAAGGACTACAACAGTATATATTTTTACATGTACAGACACACGCCTTCATTCTTAACTTATTTTTTTTTTGTTATAGGGAATATTCGATATGAGAATAACAAATAAGATCTGAGGGTTCTCCTTTTAATATACGATCATGGGTGAAATAAAAGTTTCATATACACGGACAGATACACTGCGCTTTGAACTAATATTTATGTTATATGTTGTTTCAGGATAAGACATACATGCTCATAATGTTTGACCCTGATGCAGGCGAAGCTGCAGATGTCCTTCATTGGATGGTTAAAGATATTCCGGTATTATTTTTTTCATACTTATTACGAAAATTTAAAATTGATATAGGTTAAGGTGTTTTACATTATGCATTTTCAATAGGTAGCACAAAATAAGTGTTTAGGTAAGGAAAAAAAAAACAGTCTACTAATTCAGAGATTAATATTGCATTAGTCGAACGTTCAGAGATTTTAGCTGATAGTTTTCACTAAACCAAATACAGTAATTTTGGGGTGTATTTATGATTATATTTATCAAGACAAACAAATAATAAATTGAACAAAACGAACACTGATTTTTAAGCGGAAGGGCTCCCTTTATTGAGGGAAGGGACAATTTAGCTTTAAGGCTACACAACGATTCTTTACTAATATGTATATATTTTGGGATGATTTTAAAAATTCCATTTTCCAACATCGGGCTAATTGGTAATCGAATTGCTTGTTAAAAATCACTAAATCAATTAATTGTCAACTGTCTACATGAGAATAGTTCCATGTAGTATTTTTGCTAGTGGATGTGAGCAAATTTGAAATGAGGGTGTTGCTATGGTGTCCAATGCAAGTTTTTCGACTTTTTCTGTGGTCTTGCAAATATAATTCCTTTAAATATGAAAAAGAAAGGAAATGGGGTAAATGTCAAGGAGACAACATCCCGTCTGCAGGTTTTTTCAAACAGTAGTATTTTAAATTCAATAAAATAAATTCAATTCAAAGTCAAAGCAGGAAAATATTAATCAGTTCATAAAAAATGAAGTTTTTAAAAATTTTCTATGATATGTCTATCGAATTATAAAATTCAAATATATATTCCTAAAAGTGTAGTCTATGAAGGAAAGAAAGTCCATGGAAGTTGGGGCTCCGCAATCCTCAAAGTCTTTGCCTCATCAATGATTGCAACGAGCCGGGAAAATATTCATATCATCGAGCTTTATCAACATATTGTGTATTTATTTTTTAGCCATTCACCACACATAGGGGGAAGGTTTGGATCCAAGAAAACGAGTTTAACCCCACCGCCATTTTTGCGCCTGTCCCAAGTCAGGAATATGTTGGTGATTGACTTGTCCGTGTCTTCTTATAAAATTTTACTTTCTTGATATTTGGGTTATTGGATGTGGTTTGTTTCCATTGATTTATCCACTTTTTTACCCTTTTTGGGCCATTTAGGGCTTGCTATATGGTGTAAGGTTCCTCACTGTGTTGAAGACCGTACGGTGACCCATAGATGCTTTGTTTTGGGTCGTTTTAACCTTGATATGGGATGTTGTCTCCTTGTTATTTACTCCATTTCCTTTCTTTTTCATATATGATCATTTAACGTAGAGCTTTTTTGAATGTATGGTTCATTTGAAGAAAAGTTATCTTGAAAGCTGCTGGTTTATTGGAAAAAAAATCATGTTTATTAAAAATCTTCAAAATATCGATTAAGTTCGAAATCATGCAAATATTTTGTATCAAAAATAAAATTTATGCTTGTTAGATGTTTTCTGTTAAAAGTAAAGGGAGCACAATAATGTGTTATACCCCTTTTTGATTGTTTTCTATTTGAAAGGGTTCCGGGCTACAGATTTCCAACGCAGAAATAGTCGTAAATGAAAATGCACAAAAAATGGGTAAGAATAAATAGAATTATTCAGTTTTCGTCACCATTCACTTTGATCTCAGTGCAGAACTTTAAGTTGCTAAGAATAAATTTTTCACCGTGTTCACTAATTTTGCATTCAAACATGAATATGTTACAACGTCTATATTCCGCCAAGAACCAAATCATTTCTTGTACTCCTAGTTTTAATACTATAATGCACAAAGAAAACGAAGACAAAATAATTAAGATTTTTTTTTAAATATAAGTCTATCAATGAAGACAAAAATCAATGACTAGAGGCTGGTGCTTTCTTGTCGATACTCTTAGTATAGGGCTTTATTAAAGGAGTTGGTACATTGTGAAGAGTGTTTGGCCCTGTGATAACAGGAAAAAATAACACTGTAACAAATCTGTGATATTATTGCATATTGGTGTCGGATCAAAGAAATGCACAAGGCTCTATTGTATAATGTGAAAGAATTTAAGAAGGTATCCTTTAATGTAGTTTAACATGTTTAGGCACTATACTTGTTTGTATTATCTACAAAAATAACGAAGACAAAATAATTGAGAATTTTTTTTTAAAGTCTATCAATGAAGACAAAAATCAATGACTAGAGGATGGTACTTTTCGATATATCTCTTCTTGTCGATACTCTTAGTATAGGGCTTTATTAAAATAACGAAGACAAAATAATTGAGATTTTTTTTTAAATATAAGTCTATCAATGAAGACAAAAATCAATGACTAGAGGCTGGTACTTTTCAATATATCTCTTCTTGTCGATACTCTAAGTATAGGGCTTTATTAAAGGAGTTGGTACATTGTAAAGAGTGCTTGGCCCTGTGATTAGAAGAAAAAAATAAAACACTGTAACAAATCTGTGATATTATTGCATATTGGTGTCGGATCAAAGAAATGCGCAAGGCTCTATTGTATAATGTGAAGGAATTTAAGAAGTTATCCTTTAATGTAGTTTAACATGTTTAGGCACTATACTTGTTTGTACTATCTATACAAGAAACAGGTACAATAAATAACTAAACTGCAAATAGCATGATGGACGCCGATTTATAAGGTACACATCATTATGTAAAGTAACATATGTAATGAATAGTACAATACACAATATAATTGACTTTCATAATATTTCATAATAATAAGATTAATTACACAGAGCCTGTACAAAAGGTAAGGTTTACTCATTCGAAAAGAATTATACAATCTAACACCATTGAATGTGCAAGATCGAGAAATCTCAGACACCCAAGGGTAAGATTTCAATATTTCTCCGACGAGGCTTGCCGAGTCAGAGAACCATTGAAATCTTACCCGAGGGTGTCTGAAATTTTTAATCTTGCATTTTCAACGGTGTTTGATTGTTTCTCTTACAGTTAAAAGCAAAATAAAAGTTACTGAACAACCAGAATAATGTTGGCGTCCGCCATTTCATAGCAACTAAACATGACGTCGACGACGTCATAATGTATTTCCTCGCGTGAAATTCTTATCTCACCCAAGGGTTGAGACAAGGATATCTCAAATGGCTAAAAATAGGTACTGGCTTGTCTCAAATGTTAGAAATATGTATCAATCAGCGATAACCAAGGCCGTCTAGGAATGACCACTATGCATGGAAACCTATATCCGACACCAATGTTCGAGGTCGTTGTCGGACCTCAAAACAAAAAAGGAGTAATAAAAATGTAGTTTTCTATAATTGCACGGGAATTAAAATGACAGTACTTAGTCGAACAGACCTGAACTTTGGAAAAATACAAGAACATCTGATTGATCGACTTTACCTAAAAGACAAACGAAAATACCCGAGTTCCGAACCAAAAATGCAACATTTTCCGCTATATTTATAGAAACGAGGGAAAGCATTATTATTTTAGCCCGAGTATTTATGTGTCTATAGTATTATGCATATACATGATAAAACTACAGTGAAGGAGAGCGAGAATAAATTGTATAATTTCCTATTCCAATAATCAAAATATAGCATTAATATACAGTAATTCTAAAATTGAAGCGATTAGAAATATGAGGATAGTTTTGTTTTACTTCCCCGAATATTAGTTTTGGAAATATACGGAAAAACTGCTTGCTCAAGACAAGCTTCAGGAAACAGGCAAGATGCGGACAAAGCGGCACAACAAATTGTCATTATCATTTAGTATTTAATTTAAGTATATTATGCAGACGTTAAAACGAATAACAGCATCGTATTTTGGCGTGTCTTTTACTTTACTCCATCGTTGACTGTTAACAATATATCAGAGCATTTATATACTTTAAGATCTACACTTTTGGATCTGTGAAAAATATAGAACTTAGTAAATCATCCTTTGAACATTTTTGTGCCAACATGATAAAGTTTTCGACAATAATTCACAAATTAATATATTTTATTCATTTATTGTGCAACTTTAAATGGCTAGCAATAATGTAATAAAACATTGTATAAAGTATCTTCTATTATAATTCAATGTACCAAATCGTGGTTGTTTTTGAACCAGGAAACAATTTAATCTAACAAATTTGTCCTTAGATCGGGGTGATAAAGTAACCATTCTTGTTTTGTTTTATGTTGTAGAATATGTAGGTCCAAATCCACCAAAAGGCCAAAAACATCAGTACAAATTCCTTCTCTATGAGCAGCGTGGAGACGATGTAAATACATCTTCCGTAAAAAGAGTAAATTTTGATCTGGACAAATTTCTTAGAGACAATGAGATATGTGACATTAATCCTGTGGCATCATTCCAGTACAGAAGCTTCAATAATTAAAACTACAATACGTTGCTGTGTATAGAATTTCTGTAAATAGAAAGCCAATAAACTTACTTCTTTTAAGTAACTTAATGATCTATTAAATGCAAATGCAGCCTCTGCGATCTAAAAATCCAAGTACATATTAGTAAGACACTAATTAAGAATCGAAAAGTAAATCCTGAAGCATTCTTAATATATAACGCTTTCAGGAGCTTTAACACCAATTTAAAACTAATGATTCCTTTTCTAAGTGGAGATGGTTTTTCAAATAGTTGCGCCTTAAATCAAAGGGGAATTGGTCAATGAGCAATGAGCCGTATCAGAATCTGAGGAACTGTGGTGGGTACAGAGATTGTCTTTGAAATTTTGGTTTACGGACAATCGACTTTCAACTAATGACATTATGTTATTTACGTTCTTGACCAATCAAGATATTTTGGTGTACGCTCTATCCACAATCCTTAAGTTTCTGAAACGGCGAATTTTTGGGGTACATTTCTCGATTAACTCCGCTTGAAGGGAAATTTATATCGATTTTGGAGATATTTGCCAAACTATTTCGCCGTTTTTGGAAACACGTGTGTTTGAATCTGTGCTTCATTCATTTGTGTTGTGGAGATATTCACAGAAATTAAACGTGAACTTAAAAGTTTTTTTTCCAGAGGAAGAGTAAGAACGACAAATTTGCTACTACTTTTCTCTTATATAGTTCAAGATAACTAATTATTCTTAAAAAAGATCCGTGGGGTACGAAACTAGTCCTATAAAAAGGAACCCCGAGTTTGGACATGTCCCAGAGATTTCCCTTAGAATATACAAAAATTCTGCTTTTTGTCTTACAATATTGAAATAATTCAGAACGTAAAACCTAAATACGATACTAGTTAAAGCTATTTTGTGGTAGAGTATTGATGCAATACAGTCATTGGAGATCAAAAGGAGATAATTACAGAAAATCCATGTCAAATTTGGTGATGCTCAAAAGGAGCCATTTTCTAAAAAATCTAACCTGACATAGTACCTCGAAAATTGAACCAGTAATGTATGACAACACCCTCAACATGAAATCATTTGTCATTAGTGGCAACGAAACATATGGCGTCAAGTTTGGGGCATTTTGGTTGAAATAATTAGTTACCCGGAACCATATGACACCTGCAACTTGCTTGGTTTTGCAAGCACCTTATTTTTGTTATTTAAATAACTATTCCACGACGCGATTTCAAATTTATAGAGCTATTACAGACATCTGATACGACTGTAGCCACCACACCCGAGGAACAGACACCTAATCGCTCTTAATTTATTATGCTCAAATAAGCAAATTCAAAATAAGTGTTCAAAATACTTTGTCATTCCCATTATTTAAAAGTTTATTGAATTTGGAATTCGTGGAACTTGTCTTTATTGTATTTACATTTTGGAAAACAGCGAAGTCCTTCAGTATGGGTCCTATGGTCCTTCAGTATAGGTCCGATTTTGCCTTTCATGCTCTTATCTTACCCTCGCTTGATTTTTACATTAGATCATTGAATAAAATATTTTTTTCAAAACTTTACTGCGTAAGCAGTCGCTCATCAAGTGAATAGTTGCAAAATATCGAATTTCGACTGATTTAATAAGAAAAAGTTTATTTATGCATAGCAACGAAACAATGAAACGATATGGAGTAAAATGCACATGAGACAAATTCAAAGTCACAGTCTACAAATACCTAGTAGAACCAAGCAAAGGAACAACGGTTTTGATGTTTATCTTCATCTTGTTGTCACCTTGAGACCTTCCACGACTAGATTTGCATACGTATAGTGAATTTAAGAGGCCCTTACACCGGTTTGACAGGAATTCTTTGCTAAATGTAGAACAACGCTACATCTATGTCTGCTCTGGTCATGGGCGCAAGATCGTAAACAAGTATAAATTAAACTATTAAAAAACTCTTTGAATCACCTTTATTCGTTGCCCAACAAAAGTTCAGTGTCTCAAGATAGAGGACGATATAGCATATAAACAAACACAGGACACTTACCAAATCGATTGTAGGAAAACTTGGCATGAAATAATGAGATGTTGGCATTATAAACAGATGGTCTTAATACCATTTCGAGATTACAAAAATAATAAATCTCAAAATCTGAAGTATTATAGTATATCCATATGAGAAATTGTTTCAAGAACAAGAAAACCATAACTTAAATATATAGAGAGCATATATCTCTTGCATGGGATATCTACATGTAAATGTATCATCTCAAAATATGAAGCATAATTACCGGTGCACCTGATCTCATCCATGGTTTTTTATTGGGTCCGTGTTGTTCATTTTTGTGTGTGTGTGTGTGTCTTCATTTTTCTTTTCTGTGCCGTACCCATGTTGTGTCTCTGTTTTTCCCCTTTTTTGTTTCTGGTGTTGCCATTGTCCTTGGATTGTTCGCTTTTGGATTGACGGTTCGGTTCTCACTTACCCCACAAAACCTATCAAAGAACTGCTAGACTACAAATAGTGTATAGAACAGACAGAAAGAAATACATATTCAAATAAATGGGAAATTCTCACTTTTGAGACAGAGCAGTTCCTATTTTTAGCGGTGTGAGATTCCCTTGTCTTACACTAGTGTAAGACAAAAAAATCACGTGCAGTTTACTGGCAAATATCGTGTTTGCATACTAGGGTCTGTTGTTTACATATGTCTTCATAAACGATCATAAATGTATTTAATCTACGCATTGTCATTGTTGTATCATTTAAAGTAAAATTTGACAGGAAAATACTGGTGCGTTCGGGTATACGAAGGTTGTCCGTAAAGTTCGTGGACAATCTTAAAGAAAATTGCTAGATAACGATAATATATATGAAACTAATATTTTCATTTAAAATGTGTTTTACTGCATAAGTATGCAAAATATAATCGCACTCAAAGCACAAGTAATTATTTTACTTTCGAAACAACACAGACTAATGTTATACACCCGGAGCACAAACATGTAAAATGTTGACGTTTTCTGACGTCCTAATCTTTATGAAGAACTTGAAATTCAACAAATTCGGAATTTTTGCAGTTTCCTGTCTTTGAAATATTCATAGGGCATTTGATATAATTTCTTCGGCGGAAAAGTTATAAATTTTGAACAACTTGCAAACTTCATTTACTGATAGTCGGAAATCATGGGCAGTAACACCCTGGAAAGTAAACAGTTTTGAGATTTGTTTCACACATTTTATCCATCCTTTAAACTGGTTTTTGTGTCCAAATATTTCTCTACCACTTGAATTGTAAAGCAAAACATACTTTACCATGCCTTTTTCTAAAAATTTCGGGAATATGTTGGTATTGGAGGGTGTTTCCCGATGTCTGAACGAAACTAGACTTGCTTCACTGCTCCGCGTTATAAAAAAAAATCGTTAGGTTTTCTAAAATTTCTGATTTTGCTATGAGACATTTAAAGCTCTGTTAATTTGTCATTTCAAATCTTTAGAAGTTAAAATTTGGCAAATTTTGATGTTGAACATAATGTAAACATTGCAATGTCATTTTCATTTCACTATTCACTGAGTTTGTATAAAATACCTACACAATAATAAATTTTAGACACTACGTTTGACATGTAATATTCGTGTTGCTCCGGGTTACTATTCCGGGCCTTTTTTTACGAGGATGAATTTGCAATTTTGCATGCAAAATTGGATTAACTTTTATATATCCAAATTCATATAAGCTTAAAGCTCATGAATATGCAAAATATAAATATATAAAACGCTGTTTTTATTTTTATTTAGCCTTGTCCACTCACTTTACAGACAACCCTCGTACATTCCTAATTTCATGACGTTACAAAAAGGACGTAACTCCCTGTGTAAACAGACGAAAAGTGAACGATATTTTGGTGTGGATTTTTGTATAGTTTAGGGTAAATACAGTGAGAAATAAAATCAAACACCAGTGAAAGTGCGAGACAAGAGAATCTCAAACAGCCTCTTGCAAGATTTCAATCATCTCTGACTCAGGAAGCTGACAAAATCTTACTCTTGGATGTCTGAGATTCTCCTGTCTCGCACTTCCCCTGGTGTTAGATTCTTAATGTCTAGCACGAGGGAATTAGGAACAATTAAGCATGACAGATGTTCTCCATACTCTATCACTTTCTTTTAAGACTGATGGTTTGGATCTCACTCACCTAATAGTACTGTATTTAACGTTAGATTTTATAAGCCAGGTGAAAGTAAACTACAGTTTAAAAAACTCAAAGATCCAATAACATGTATTAGATTGAAAATGACACTGAAGGTACAAAACAATTTTAAAGTTTTATTTCATTTTGTTTTGCTAAATTTACACATACTGTGACCAGAAAGTTAATCTTGAAACTACTCATATTTACTGCTGTTGAGTAAGATTATTGTACTTTAAAGACTTTTGTTATTTTTAAAATCGCTGTATTTGGCTCTGTTTGTAAACCTTAATAATTAAAAAGCAATTTACGGGAGCGGGAATATATGGTGATTTTACCACGGGTTGGCTCTTTATGGGAAATATTTTACCCTGAGCGTATTCAAGGGGTAAAATATAGGCATAGAAAGCAAACCCGTTGTAAAGTCAACATATATTCACACTCCCGTGAATTATTTCGATTCTAATACGACACTTAACAGGGTACAGAAGAGATGAAATCATCTTTGTATGTAATGGCGAAACGGCCATTTTCCCCCGAAAAGTAAGATGTTTTTGTACTATGACGCTACAAAAACTGTCGTCAAGCTGTCTATAACGTTATAAAAAGTACTGCCGATCGTCATGACAATACCCACGAATATATGCGGATTTTACCATGGTTATGGACACAAGGCGATTAAAGGACGTCATATTAGAATTCACATTATTTTGTTGTTAACTGTAATAAAATTACAAGAAGAATTTCACTCAATTTTTTTTTAATTGTATTAAGACTTCGACATGATACAATCACAACAAATTGTAAAATGATGTACAACAATTGAATGAGAAAAATTAAAACCTTAACAATGTATTGCTATTAATGTTTTAACAGGCAAACAAATTTAATTTATCTGTAACACATACCTTTTTCAGGATTAATCGATTACATACAGATAGAACTTTGGATACTTTGGTTATAAAAATTTCGTCATATGCAACTAGCTTTTTTCGCAAACATCTGAAGTAGCATTATGTGCCCGATGTTTGTCTTGATTCATTTGAAAACTAAGGAGTATCTCCCTAATGCATAGCTCTGTCCGTAGTTTCTATGTAGATCTTTTTTGGTCTTTTTGTTCTCTATCAGTCTTTACACTTATTTCGGTTAATCATTGTTAATGGACTTCCAAATGTTTTGGTTTAATTAGCACCGATGAGACAGAAGTTGTCGAAATGCGCATATTCAGAAAATAAATTAAAAGTAACTTCGGTATTTTGTTATTTATTACCACTGGGCCGATGCCATTGCTGGTGGACTGTTAGTACCCAGTAGTCAGTACTTCGGTGCTGACCCGAAAACCAATTTTTATCGAAACATGAAATATCGAAATTTTACAAAATTTTGCTTAAAACTAAGGAGTATCTCCCTCATGCTTAGCTCTGTTTTTGGCTGAATTTTTGCTTTTCTGTTTAGAACATTTTGTTTTTTGTTTTTGTTTTTGTATTCGGTGTTTTGTTGTTGAAAAAACTGACCGACTTTCATTTCTAAACAAGTCGCATAATAAGAATAATTACATGTCTTGACCTGCGTCAGCGTCTTTTATGTTCAACAGAATGCAACGTATACGTTTGCATATTCAAACAGAACATTCCTCGAATGCAAAAAAAATCTAATATACAATATTGAACAAAGAATAAAATGAAAATTTTCCATTAAACTTTAAAGAAGATGATAAAGATAGCTCAGTTATAGGGGGTTCAGTTGGTCAGATTTAACGTGTAACATACGGGGATTTCCATACAACAGAAATCCAACATTGCCAGCTACCAGTATTGTATGGAGTCTAATGTAGGGTATCCATAGAAAGGGCCATCCTTGTTCTTTTAAATGACACCGGAATTATTGCTCTCGGATTTTTGAGTGAAGAGTTGTGACGTCACAAAGAAGGGTATCCTTTACTCATTTTGAAATTTGATGGTCCGAATTTTAGCTTAAATTTTACCGGCAAAGGCAAATTGCGGTGCATTTCCGCGGAAAACTACTAATAGTAGCTTTATGATATTATTATATACTGAGAGAGGACTATTTAGGCTATTTAAATTTGCGTGATAATTAATGGCAAGTGCAACTGGTATACTTGTAAAACAATGTTGAAAAAAAAGTCGCTCAAAAAAGGTGTCGAAAGTAAAGCAAATTTCAGGACCACGGGTATCACAGCTACCCAGATACATGTACTGAAACTCGGAATAAAAAAGTGCTAGTTTGAAAGACACTGTCCCATATAACACAGATATAAAAATATTGGACCTTGGTGCTATAGTTTTTCTCTGTGGTGCCGAGCTTTTAGGGTAATTTTCGAATTTCCCCCCAAAATTATCAAAGTTTTCACGCAAAATTTAGCACTTTACCCAACGGAGACTCCTGGCCAAACGATAATTCACGTTAGGAAAATAAATCTATATCATAATAGGCAATAATATTGTTAACAAAGTGACAAAAAGTCGGAATGTTCTGAAGAAAAAGTGCAGAGTAATGGCAGCTGAAAGTTCGGTACCACATTTTCACACTAAAAAATTGACAGAATTTTTCACACCGGGGAATTTCCCCCTTAGATTAAACGTGCCCTGTTGCCGCAAAACTAAACATACAGCCTTAATAGTACATAAGCCTAAGAGATAATGTATATGCAAGATATTTTATGCAGAATTTCCCTTTTTTATAAGTCAGAAAGGTCACGGAACATGTATATGATGAAAGAAGTCTCCATAGACTTATAATGGGAAACGTCGCAAATGACCTTGAGGGACCCAGTCACATGGTATTTTTTGGCTATTTGGATTTGGGCGCCCTGTTCATGTATAATGTAAACAGATAATACGTCAAACACGCACATGGAATTTCACGGGTTCGGGATATAGGTCGTCGAAATCAGTGGTCGGCCAGTTACAAAATCATGCAAATTTTCCCGATTATGAGAGTCTCTCCCTGCTAGACTAACCATTGTAGGTGAGTTTTCTTGGCTACTTTGTACTTCGGGCACTCCAGTGATTAGATTCACACCATGAAATTAATCCTAGGTATTTTCTTTAAAAATCACCTGAACCCCCTTTTATGGGGTTCAGTTGGTCAGATTTAACGTGTAACCTATGGGGATTTCCATACAACGGAAATTCCAACATTGCCAGCTACCAGTATTATATGGAGTCTAATTAAGGGTATCAATAGAAATAGAAAGGGCCATCCTTGCTATTTTAAATGACCCCAGAATTATTGCTTTCGGATTTTTGAGTGAAGAGTTATGACGTCACAAAGAAGGGTATCCTTTACTCATTTTGAAATTTAGCTTAAATTTTACCGGCAAAGGCAAATTGCGATGCATTTCCGCGGAAAACTCACCCTGTATAACCCCGATACAGATAAATCCGGAAGTTGATGCGTTCGAGTCGAGTATTCTAGTCTTATCCCAATATGGACAGTGAATAATCATCAATTTTATGTTGTCCCTGGGCGACAGCTAGCTTAACCCCCAATCAAATACTGAAACCAACTGAAAATGTGTAAGTCGGGGCTGGGGCCGGCAGAACAATACACCAGTTCAGTACCAATATTTACTGGAAAATGTACGGTGAAAACTACAAATATAAAATAATACACAAATTTACAATGTAGCAAATTGAGATTTAATTACGGGGTTAAAGCTGTAATAAATATATAAATTACATAATTAACAATTAAAGTTCATGTGTAGAACGATATTAGAAATTAAAGTTACTTGTTGATTTGAGAAATTGATAATGTCCTTGCAATACACAAATGAATTGGAAAGTCCGGTTACACCGCTCCATATAAAATTCACATTTTCTGGAACAATCGACAGATGATTAAAATAATAAAGTTTTTATCCAAACATTTGACGAGTTTGTATATATTTTACAAATGATGATTGAATACATACGATCGTGGTTTACCACAAACAGAAATGAACTCCGTGGAACGCGTCCATGTGATTCCTTGTCTAGGCGTGAAAGGAAGTTTAAATCACACACGTATAAAAACACATGTGTATAAACTATGTATGGAACACCGTAGGAGGAATAACGATTGTTGTAGAAATAATCCGCTAAAAATCAATAGTTGTAGTAAATGAATATGACTGTGTAACTGATGGAAAAAGTTCCATGAAATAAATTAACAGAATAAATGTGCCAGGTTTGACAGTACACTCCCCGTCTGATTTCAATCCTTTGATATCATATAATAGACATGAATGTCAAAGTTACAATAATAATGAACGGTATAATCCAATAAAGTTCTGTGGAACACATAATCCAAATATAAGTACGACTTGACTTCGCCAAATATCACGGGAAATCCCAATCACAAACGGATATTAATATGTCACAGACAATGAAACAGTTAACTCCATAGTAATCCAACTATATAAAATGAATATATATGTACACAGTTCATAATTGTCCATCTTCTTGGACGGTCATCTTGCTCACGTGAGCACGGAAGTCTTCCGGAAATTCACATAGAACGAAGTGTCACATAAAACAAATAAGTGTCACTATACATATTTACAATTCTCACATCGGAAGGTCGGATTCACGTCTAACGGGTAACACCACCATATCACACCATTGTCCATACCATTCTTCACCATACCATACCATTCCACACCATACCATGCCATTTCCATAAGCTGAAAAGGAAAAGGAGCAGTATGCGTGTCGAAACACACTCAACAACCCGGTTCATTCATCACAGTCGACCAGATGAACCAGCTCTGTGATAGGCCTGGTGAACACTGTGGCCTTCTCTTCGGATATTATCCGTACTTCTACCTTCCTAACATGCTCATCTTTTCCGGGGAAAAACCCTAGTGATAATTCCCAGGGGCCAGTTGGTTCGATGCACGGTCTTGTCTGTAAGTAAGACCACATCCCCTTCTTTCGTATCTCTTGTTGTTGATGTCCATTTCTGCCTTGATTGAAGGAGGGGCAGATACTCGTTTCGCCAACGAGCCCAAAACGTCTTCGCCAAGGCTTGAACTCGCCTCCATTCCACCAAGAGCAGATCTTTCTGGCTGAATTCCCCGAGCTTCTCCGGGGAGAAGACATAATCTACTTTTTGAGTGAGCAATATCGCTGGTGTCAAAATCAGTGGAGCTTCCGGATCGTTTGAAACAGGCAGCAGTGGTCTGGAATTGATGATTGCACTCACTTCGGCCATGAAGGTTTGTAACACATCGTGTGTCAGGTTCTTGTTGTTGGTGTTTGACAACATGGATTCCAGAATTCTTCTGGTAACGCCGATCATTCGTTCCCAGACTCCACCCATATGGGAAGCATGAGGCGGGTTAAATACCCATACGGTGTTCGACTGTTTCAAATAGTGGTTGACTGGTCCCTGCTCAACATTGATGGCTTGGATATGGAGGTCTTTAACTGCTCCAACGAAATTGGTCCCTCTGTCTGACCGAAATATCTTGACTTCACCACGGATTGCGGTGAAACGTCTCAAAGCGTTTATAAATCCAGACGAACTCATCTCTTCAACTAACTCTATATGTACAGCTGTCGTTACAAGGCACGTAAACAGTACGGCCCAGCGTTTGGAGTTCGCCTGTCCACCTCGTGTTCGTCGGGCGACTACGGTCCAAGGACCGAAAACGTCGACACCCACATTGGAAAAGGGAGTGCTACTTCAAGTCTGTCTTCTGGCAGATCAGCCATTATCTCGGTTTCTGTTTTTGCACGTAGTTTTCTGCAGGTAACACATTTATGGATGTATGAAAATATGTGGCGCTTCCCACTTGTTATCCAAAAGCCTGATGTTCTTACAGCGCCCTCTGTAAGGTGGCGTCCTTGGTGCTCAACCTGCTCATGACAGTGTCGTATTATCAGTGTTGATAAGTGGTGACCTCCAGGAACAATAATTGGTCTTTTCTCCTTCAATGGCAGGTGTGAGTGAACAATGCGCCCACCTATTCTAAGAAGACCGTTATTGTCCAAGAATGGGTTGAGACCCAAAAGCGGGCTTCTTTTTGGGAGTGTCTGTCCCCTCATGAGGTGGTCAATCTCTTCACCATATACCTCAATCTGAACACTTCTGATTATCACCATCTCTGCTGTTAATTTCTCATCTTGGACATTATCTGCCACTGTATCTTTCCTACAGTTTCGTATGAAACGGAGCAGATATAAAGCAAGAGATTTCAACCTATTCCAGTCTGAGTATTTTTCTAACCATTTGGTTTCCGGTTCTTGGCGAACCAGATCAAGTTCTGTTTTTAGAACGGTGGCCTTCGTTCTTATCTCCCGGTCACTGCCAGGGTCTACCAAATTATGTGTTTCAACTGTCGTGTTCTGATCGTTGCATTTCAATAACTGTCCAGGCCCCAACATCCACTCACATGTGCTGATATCTTGAGCAGGTACAGATCTTGTTGCTGAATCTGCTGGGTTACGTTCACTTGGAACATACTTCCATTGGTCAGGGTCTGAATATTTCCGGATACGTTCCACCCTGTTGGCAACGTATGTATGGAAACGTCTGATCTCGTTGTTGATGTAGCCAAGAACCACTTTACTGTCTGTATGGTAAGTAACAGTGTCAATTGGAACATCTATGTTGTCTAGCACACATTGGGCTATTTTCGGCTAATACGGCCGCACATAGTTCTAATCTCGGGATTGTATTCCCACTGGTAGGAGCAACTTTTGCCTTTCCAAAAACAAAGCCAACATTAACTTCGTCATCTCCATTGATTTTTCGTAAGTAGGCTACTGCAGCAATTGCCTTTTCGGATGCGTCAGAATATACGTGAAGATCACACACTCTGGCCTTGCTTAAATGGATTACCATTGGTCGTTTGATCCGGAGAGTTTCCAGAGCTTTCAGACTATCTCTCCATGCTATCCATTCTGATGTTATGTCTTCTGAAACTGGTTCGTCCCAGTCTACGGTTTCCGAAATTAGCTTCCTAAGTATCAACTTTTCCTGGATTATTACGGGAGAGAGAAATCCCAGTGGATCAAAGATGCTATTGACTGTCGATAGTATCCCTCTCCTAGTTACTGGTTTTTCGTCGTCTGACAGAACGAACAGGAAGTTGTCTGTGTTCACATCCCAGTTCAAACCAAGGCTTCGTTGCAGCGGTTTCTCATCTGCGTCAAGATCCAAATCTTTCAGATTAGATGCCAAGTCGGTTGACGGGAAACTTCCCATTACCTCAGGACTGTTAGATGCTACTTTGTGAAGATGTAGGTTCCCGTATTTCTTTAGGGCGTCCTGTGTGTCTTTCATGACCTTGATAGCCTCTTCCGGTGTCGGACATGTGGTCAAACCGTCGTCTACATAAAGGTCCCTGGTAACGAAGTTTGTCACGTGACTTCCGTACTCTTGTTCTGCTGCCTTGGCTGTTTTTCTTAGGCCTAGTGTGGCCACGGCTGGGGATGGACTGTTCCCGAACACATGTACTCTCATCCTGAACTCAATCAGGTCCTTGTCAAAGTTGTTGTCTTCATGCTAGAAGAAACGAAGATAGTTCCGGGGATCTTCCCGCACTATGAAGCAATGGAACATATGTGTTATGGTCTCATGTTTATTTACCCCATATCCTTTCGTAAAATATATGTTGTATATCACCAGTTATAGCAATCATTTCTCTCCGAAACCTCATAAGGACACCCAATAAACTATTAGTTAAGTCGAGTCCGGTGAGCATTAAATCGTTGAGCGATACACCATCATGCTTTGCTGACGAATCGAAGACGCCTCTGATCTGTTCGGGCTTTTTGGGGTGGTATACCCCGAACAATGGCAAATACCAACGTTCTTCATCTTGATGTAACGGAGGTGCAATCTCCGCATGGTTGTTACTTAGTATCTTATCCATGAACTCAAGGAAATGTTCCTTCTTTGTGGGATTTCTGGCTAAGTTGATGTCCAACAATTTTGCTCTTCTGGCTGCTTGTGGCCTGTTATCAGGAAGAGGTTGTTTTGTTGGCTTGAACGGGAGTGGTGCCTCCCAATTCCCATCAGAGTTCCGTGTGAACTCTAGGTCCATGGTCTTCATAAAAACCTTATCTTCATGGGACATAGCGACCTTCTCGTCGTCTTTGGTCTGAACGAATATTTCTGGCTCATATCTTGAGATAGGGTCATCTTTAATTTCAAACCCACTCTGGCATGGTCTTAGTATAAAAGCTCTACCCGACGGTTGGAGGTGGGTCCTCATTACTTTCACTTCTCGGGGGATGTGTTGTTTGTCAAGACAGGTTTCGCCAATAATAGCCCATCCTAGTCTCAACTGCTGTGCGTACGGTGCCCTAATTGATCCATAAATGCTCCTTTTGATGTGGTGAGCTTCAATTAAGTCTCGACCGATGAGTAACATGATTTCACAGGCCTCATCAACTGGTAATATGTGACGTCTTAAACTTTCCAAGTGCGGATAAGCATCCACAATTTCCGGCGTCGGGATTTCGTCCCTATTATCTGGGATGTAATTGCATTCAACCAGTTTTGGCAGCTTTATTTCTGTATCTCCACTCATAGATCGTACAACAAATCCATCACCACGCCTTCCATACGTTGTCTGTTTGCCGGAACATGTAGACATTGTGTAGCTTTCCGGTTTATCTGTCACTTCAAAGATGTCAAAAAAACTAGGTGAAGCTAGAGAACGATTGCTCTGTTTGTCGATTATGGCATATGTTTTGATGACTTTATCCGGGTTGTCCCGATGGAAAACATTCACGGGCAGGCACAAGACTTCCCGGAGTAGTTCGACTTGCATATTTGGGTACATCTTGAGCTGACTTCTGTATCAAAGTCTTGATTCTCTGATTTACTACGGATCTCTCCGCCATGCTGTTTTGGGGATCCTTTAGGTTTATCCGTAGCCTTTTTTGTGTCAAGATGCAAGGTTGTAGCGTGACTATCGCTGCCACACTCTCCACATTTCACACGGGAAGAACAATCCCGTCTCAGATGACTGTCAGAGTCGCAACATTTAAAGCAAACATTGTGTTCTCTCAGGAGCTTTCTTCGTTCTTCAAGTGGCATTGCTTTGAAACCTCTACACTCATTCAATGAATGTTTTGTTTTATGAATGATGCAGCGATCAAGTGTCGACTGACCACTTTGATTAGCTTGAGATGTCTGTTTGTCTACATTCGTTTTGTGAACAATCACTTTAGCACTGGGTGCGGGGGTCTCCCCGCCGTACACCTTCTTTGATTCGTAGCAGCTGGTTCTAAGTCATATTTGAAAGCTGGATTGTTCTTAAATTCAGCCATCTCCCTGATGAATGCGGAGAATTCCGTAAAGGGAGTGAACTCGACGTGATTTCTGGTCTGGTACTTTGCCGACCTTGTCGACCATTTGTCCTGTAACCCATATGGCAATTTGCTTACAATGGGATTTATCCATGACGTTGAATCGAAATAAGCAAGTTGGTTCTGAAATCGGGGTTTCAATTTTGTATATTCGATCTCTGTCAAAATGTTTGACAACTGGAATAGGCGTTTCGGTTCCCTATTCGATATCTTTCGAAAGCTGTCCAACTTCTTCTTTAATGAATGTTCAACCATCACCGGAGAACCGTACCTGATGTCGAGCCTTTTCCACAGTGTATCTAAGCCTTTTGAGGGGTCATCGGGCGTCGAGTTGCGCAAACTCTGTGCGTCTTCTGAGGACTCCGGTCCACGATATTGGACCAGTAGATCTAGTTGTCCCTTCTCTGATATCTGGAGCTCGCGGGCAACATACTCGAAATTTGCCCTCCACATATTATAAGACTCTGGCCTTTCGTTGAAGGTATTCAAACTTTTCAACAGTAGTTCCTTTCGCAGCATGAAGTTTGTCATAGCGGTAACTGAGCTGTCAGGCTGATGGTCGGTTGTTTGGCTTGGAAAATTGCACCCTTGTCCAATAGTATTGAAGGTCTGCCCTGGAGTAACCGGTGTAGCTGGTCTAAATTCGGGAGCTTCCCGATTCAACCGTGATTACACAGGTTGGTAACCTTGATCGTCATGCTGTTGATGCTGTGCATACGGCGTTGAAGTGATGCGTGGATACCCGCGATAGCCATGTTGGGTTTCCGTATCTTGTTGTTGGCTAAACTTTACAGTAGTGGTCCTTACAGGAGTTAATCCAATTTGCTGTTGGTCAGTAGGAGTACTCTGAGTTCCTGTTTGAGTAACAGTTGACACGGGATTATTCCTGGTAATTCCATAATTTTCGTCAGTCCCATCATGCTCGGGAGTGTTATGTGAATGGGTATTTACAAAGTCTGCTACTCTTTTAAGCGGGTCTTCGGTTTCTTCCGGAAGCCCTTGTGATCTTTCGTTCTCGTCTTCGTCTCGCTCATATGCACGGGCCTCCGCATCAAGCTTTGCAGCTTCCTTGTGCATCTCTAGTATCGTGAGTTCGGCTTCATACTGGGCTTGTCGTTCGGCCTCTTTTCGGATCCTCTAGGCCTCTAGTTTAGCTTCTTGCGCCTTTCTTTTGGCATCTTGTTTAGCTTTCTTGTCAGCCTCTTGTGCCTTCCTTACGGTTTCCTGTTGAACCATCAATGCTTTTTTCTGTTCAAATGCAATCATGGCCTTTGCAGCGTCAGCTTTTGCTCGTGTTCTTCTTGCCAAACTGGAACCCTTGGATCCTTGCGAGTTGGTTTCGCTACGGTTGTATTTTGAACTCGATGATTTGTTGTCTTGGGGTTGGCTTACACCCCGTAAAGTTGTTAAAGCTGACTCAAACATGCGAAGTCGAATATCAACTACCGGGGTAGCTACCTCCAGTTCTTGTCTGGCCATGTCTGTCCTCTGGGCGCTCAGGAAGGCAAGATATTCGTCATTCAGTTTTCTATATCTTCCGTATGCTTGAACGATGCTTTGTTCAAGCTCCAGTGCCCTTATCACCTCTGATGGTGGATAGTGAGTCTCCTGAATCAGGGCGTTGCACCTTGACCAAAGTAACTCTCGGTCTTGAGAGTACTTCTCTTGTCTCTGAACGTAAGCTTCCTCGCCCTTCTCCGTAAGACTGCGTGTCCTAAATGCGGGAAGGCCCAAATTAGTTGGAACATCGTCGTGATTTGTTTCTGGGCTGGTGCCCGATGGGAACGTGTCCTCAAAGGTTGGAGTGTCCCTGGTCCCCTGGGTTGGGGTATCCCCTTTTGCCTTATTGTCAGTGGCTGACATGCTTTCACAATTATTGTGACGTGTAGTACGGGTGCTCCCCGAAGCCTCACTCGCTGGTAGGTTGTGATCTTTTCACTATGCTGTCCCTGGGCGACAGCTAGCTTAACCCCCAATCAAATACTGAAACCAACTGAAAATGTGTAAGTCGGGGCTGGGGCCGGCAGAACAATACACCAGTTCAGTACCAATATTTACTGGAAAATGTACGGTAAAAACTACAAATATAAAATAATACACAAATTTACAATGTAGCAAATTGAGATTGAATTACGGGGTTAAAACGGTAATAAATATATAAATTACATAATTAACAATTAAAGTTCATGTGTAGAACGATATTAGAAATTAAAGTTACTTGTTGATTGGAGAAATTAATAATGTCCGTGCAATACACAAATGAATTGGAAAGTCCGGTTACACCGCTCCATATAAAATTCACATTTTTCCCATTTTTCAGTGGCAATCAAAACTCATTGTCCCGGTTGTCCCTTCGACCTTTGTTTCTTTCTTCTCTTACTTTTATATATATTTTTTAATTGATTAACTTATTCTCGTCCTGAGTTATAACACTGGGTTATATTTTTAAAAGAATTTGGAGGCTATGAATCATTTAACTTTTCAAACCTGTCCGCGAATCAGACAACAAACCTGATAACCGGACATTTCTCAAAATTCAATTCGCCAATAAAGGCTTGGACGCCATAAATCTCTCTAACATTATACATAGCAAAACAGTAACATCAAACATTCCACCTTACTTCAAAGATCAATCTGTTCCACTTATTTTGTATTCCTACACTAAACCCATTGCAACTTCCATTTTCAATTACAAACGGGTATTGCGTGATTTCAAAATTGACGACTTCAAAGCCAAACCACCTGATTGCGCTTGCTCCACTTCCCCCTTCAATGACAGTCCGGCTGGACACGTGATAACCGGTGACCTAAATATTATAAACAATATCAAACTAAGAGAGGTTTATTCAAAAGGTCCTAAATTCCGTGAACCCCAGCATATCAACTGGAAGTACAACTTCAAAATTTTGATGGATGCAGTTGAGGACTATGCGAGGAAGTGGGCAAAGAAAGAGAAAGAAGATGTCGAGACGCTGTCCGACTGGATCGGGTCCATTAAGTCGTTAATTATGAATCGTATTCGGCGTTTGAAAACATCAATGAAATCCAGAAATCCCAGTATATTTGAAAATCCCCTCGTTAGGAAAACTATGGACAACCTCCATGAAAATTACGTCATTGTCCATGCAGAAAAAGCTTCTAACAACATACTGTTCGTGTGTAAGAAACACTATCTTGACTGTCTGGTTAAGGAGATGGGAATTGACAGTTCATCAGGAAACCCTACTTATACTCCCACTACACTATCAAGGGAGGATATTATTGAACATCACAACTCTATTTTTGCATCCTTTGGCATCAAAGCGGATGATGATAACAATCAGCTCCCCTACATCTACTGGGTCCCTAAACTTCATAAGAACCCATACAAACAGAGATTTATTGCGGGGGCTTCCAGATGCACCACTAAGCCACTTTCTAAGCTCCTTTCTACTTTATTGAACGCAGTCAGATATGGCCTGAAAAGTTACTGTGATAAAGTCTACTCCACGAGCGGCGTCAGTCAGATGTGGATTCTAAAAAATTCTAAAGATCTTCTCGAACAGCTATCCTCTAGCAGTCTTACCCATTGCCACAGCATACAAACCTTTGATTTTTCTACTTTTTATACTACCCTGCCACACAATAAATTGAAAACTGTTACAGTAATTTCGGATTTGATACATCAATGTTTCTGCACTAAAAACGGAGAACGCAGATACACTTATTTAGTAGTAGGGAAAGACAAAACATATTTTGTAAAGAACCACACTGAGTCAAACAAGAAGTACACTGAGAATGACGTAATCATTTTGTTGGAATTTTTAATAGATAATATTTTTGTCGAATTTGGAGGCCGTGTTTTTCAACAGACAATCGGGATTCCCATGGAAACTAACTGCGCGCCACTTTTAGCTGATCTCTTCCTTTTTTCGTATGAGGCGAAGTTTTTACAAGGGCTTACACAGAAAAAACAAAAACATTTAGCCCAGTCCTTTAATTTCAGCTTCCGCTACATAGACGATGTACTTTCTCTTAATAATCCAAAATTCAAGGAATATTTACACCAGATCTATCCCAATGAGCTTGAAATTAAAGACACTACCGATACACCTACTTCAGCTTCGTATTTAGATCTTTTAATTTACATTGACGAAAATGGACGTTTGAAATCTAAGCTGTATGACAAACGTGATGATTTTAACTTCCCAATTGTGAACTTTCCCTTTCTGAGCAGCATTATACTTACCTCTCCAGCCTATGGAGTGTACATTTCACAGTTGATTCGTTACTGTCGGGCATGCAGTTTATACATTGACTTTTTAGTTAGAGCAAAAACACTGTCCCAAAAGCTGCTTAGTCAGGGATTTGTTCAGCCTTTGTTACTTTCATCCCTTCAGAAATTCTATGGCCGTCACCATGACATCATTGACAGATATGACGTGTCTGTGTCCCAAATGAAAACGGACATTTTCAGCTGGAATTCACGTCTTCACGGATTTGACATAATCGGATTTGACTCAACCCTGGATTGACTCACTGATAGTGTGACGGGTGCCGCTAGCGGAGCAGGACATGCTTACCCTTCCGGAGCATCTGATGTCACTCCAGGTTTTCATGGGGACTAACAGTATACTGGCAGAGGCATCGGCCCAGTAGTCATAAATAACAAAATACCGAAGTTACTGTAAATTTATTTTCTGAATGAATTGCAACGAACGATGCATATGCGCATTTCAACAACTTATGTCTCATCAGTGCAGATTAAACCAAAATGTTTGGAAGTCTATTAACCGTAAAACTTGTAAAAGCAAAGAGAACAATTAACCAAAAGGGTCTAAATAGATAAGCCAAAATTCGAAATGACAAAAAATACCTTGTTGATGTGAATAAATATAGCACGAAAAGACAATATATTAGAGCGGTTAGTGTCAACGAACTATACATTGAAAATTTAGAAAATAATAACGAACTGTACAAATGAATTGCAACGAACGATACAGTTGTAGGAACCTATATTTCAGCTCTTAACCTGTTTATTTTGTGTTTTAGTACAAAAGGAATGAAATGGTTTCTATGTGTTTGTTTTGGTGGTCACTTGTGTCATATCTATATTTCAGATAATAGGCATAAAAACATTTTTTGATGGCATTTCAGTGTTAAAAATGGTCAAGAATTGAACCCCTGTCTGTGTGTTTTTTATCTAGTTGCTAATTCATCGATCCTACTAGTTATTGAAAAAATGAAATTACTTAAATAATAGTTAAAGAACAGTTTTCATTCAATTCTGGCTAAAAATCTTCATAGATTAACTGGAAAGAGCATATAAAGCATTCTAAAACATTCCGGTTTTTAGCTTTTTCAGAGGTAAAAACGCACAACTTCCGTTTTGTTTTGTATCGCGGTTATACAGGGTGAAACTACTTATAGTAGCTTTATGATATTATTATATACTGAGAGAGGACTATTTAGGCTATTTGAATTTGCGTAATAATTAATGGCCAGTGCAACTGGTATACTTGTAAAACAATGTTGAAAAAAAAAGTCGCTCATAAAACGTGTCGAAATAAAGCAAATTTCAGGACCACGGTTATCACAGCTACCCAGATACTAAAACTCGGAATAAAAAAGTGCTAGTTTGAAAGACACTGCCCAATATGAAACAGATATAAAAAATTATTGGACCTTGGTGCTATAGTTTTTCTCTGTGGTGCCGAGCTTTTAGGGTAATTTTCGAATTTTTCCCCCAAATCATCAAAGTTTTCACGGAAAATGTAGCACTTTTACCAACAGAGACTCCTGGCCAAACGATACTTCTCGTCAGGAAAATAAATCTATCTCATAAGAGGCAATAATATTTTTAACAAAGGGACAAAAAGTCGGAAAGTTCTGACGACAAAGTGCAGAGTAATGGCAGCTTAAAGTTTGATACCACATTTTCACACTAAAAATTTGACAGAATTTAATTTCCCCTTAGATTAAACCTGTCCTGTTGCCGAATAACTAAACATACAGCCTTAATAGTACATAAGCCTAAGAGATAATGTATATGCAAGATATTTTATGCAGTGTTTCCCTTTTTTATAAGTCAGAAAGGTCACGGAACATGTATATAATGAAAGAAGTCTCCATAGACTTATAATGGGAAACGTCACAAATGACCTTGAGGGCCCCAGTCACGTGGTACTTTTTGGCTATTTGGCTTTGGGCACCCTGTTCATGTATAATGTAAACATATAATACGTCAAACACGCACATGGAATTTCACGGGATCGGGATATAGGTCGTCGAAATCAGCGGTCGGCCAGTTACAAAATAAGGCAAATTTTCCGATTTTGAGAGTCTCGCCCTGCTAGACTAAACATTGTAGGTGAGTTTTCTTGGCTACTTTGTACTTCGGGCACTCCAGTGATTAGATTCACACCATAAAATTAATCCTAGGTATTTTCTTTAAAAATCACCCAAACCCCCCATCAGTTACAAATAAGGCGTATTTTGGATCTATATAAGAAAACGTGTATTAATTCAAGAACAGCTGTTAATGATCAGTGTTTTCAGAACTGTGTGTCGTTTCCAATGTATTTGATACAAACGGAGTACCATGATGATATCATATGTTTGAATAAAGTACCAAGATGAAAAAATATGGTTGAATTTTACATTCGAAAATTTAAAACTGGTCCAAATAAGAAGAGTGCCCAAACAGCAGTGCAAAATTTCAATGGTACCAAGTGAATGATGTCAATGTTTCAGGTTTCGCACAAAAGGTACTCTAATAGTAAAATTTAATGAAAAATGTCTAAATTCCACATTGCATAAATTCCATATTTTTATTCAAAACGACCCTAAAGGGAAGATGCACATTTTTAAAGTCTTTCCAAAAAATGAGAAAAGTTTCAAAAGCATTAGATTCAAGGTGTCAGAGCTTCTTTTTACACAAGCTAAACACAACAATGTTAAAATGTAAACTAAATCCAACAATATCTCAATTCGAAATTTATTTTTTAAAATGCCAAACTGGAAGGTACACATTTTCCATGTGTCTAAAGCAGCTATGCACGGTTTCGAAGGCATCAGGTATAAGTTGTCAGAGTCTAATATTAAACAAACTCAGTACCTCAATCTGAAAGTTTGAAGAAAACAATGAATAAAATTTCCATTATCATTCCTATTTCCCCAAAACGGAAGGTGCACACCCTTAATACATTTGTATATCCAGAACAACTGTGAAAATTTCTGAAGTATCGATTGAAAGATGTCTTAGCTCCAAACAACGGCAGTAGAATACAGAAGGAACAAAGGAGTGTAATTTACAAAAATTGATGTCAAAAGGCATGGCCAAAACGAGAACACAGAAAACAATGACGCCAGACACAAAACAACGACGTAACAGACACAAAGCACAGAAACAGAAATCACAACACTCAAAACAAAGCACTCACAGTGTGAACCTCAGTGAAACTGAGAGTAACATCAGGTGCTCCGGAAGGGTAAGCATGTCCTGCTCTGTTAACAGCACCCGTCACACTATGAGTGGATCAATCCTGGAAAATGTCAAAGTCGGTATTAAAATCCGGGAAGACGTTAATCCAGCTGAAAATGTCCACATCCACTTGTGATACCGACACGTCAATTCTTTCGATGATGTTACGGTGACGGCCACAGAATTTAAATACAAAGCAAACAAAGATATCAATAAAAATAAAAATGTGAAACAAAAAAGCATATCTATTAACACAAATAATACTTCAAAACAACAATTTATAACAATCCTTTTCTTTGAATCATCTATTTGCATCACGTTACATTGAATTCATTTTATGTGACACTATACATAATCAAAATTTATTTCATGTTTTCATAACTAATTGTACGAGATTTTGACAAGGAACTTTCAAGATAATATAAAGAATTCGTCCACATAAACTACATAAGATACTATACCTTGAGTGAACAGATTATGGATATCCTGCTAGTCACGTAATAAATTGATACAATATTACGGGTTGATTTCCAAATGTTTTGAATTGTAATTTCCATCATTAAATTTTAGTCGTAGTAAAACAATATTTGTTTACGCACTTTCTACTATCCTACTTTCATATCCTACTAATGTATATTTATTAGAAATGGACATCTCAGATACAAATATATCTTTTCATTTAGTGTTACAGCTTACTATGTTACTGAGTATAAATACATTATAAAAATTGATATTAAATATATACTGAATTAAGTCACCCAAACGAGGTTGGTTATTTATTGTGGCTGCTTACTTTGTTTCTTACTACATTCGTTTTTATTTATATTAATTTTAAAGTAGGAATATTATTTGTGAACTACTACGTCAATCGTTCGAAGAACAATTGATATGTCCTTTCCAAAGTTGCTTCAGAATGTTCTCATTATCCTATATGGGCCGAAATAAAAAATTCAATATATTTGGTATTGGCGATATTTGGCCACAGATTTAATTATTATATTAAAATTACAATACAATAGCACCGTGGGATTCACAGGTGTATTTTACTTTTGATATTATCACCGTGGGAAACACAGGTGTAAAATTTAACTTTTGATATTATCACCGTGGGAACAACAGGTGAAAATTTAAACACAAATCTAAAGGTTACCGCAGATTATGGCAACCAAACATTTCGACTGTCAACATATGTACATTTCAACTATCAACTTATGTTTCAGCATATTTCAACTATAGCTGATTTTTTTCAACTGTAAACTTATTTCAACAATCAACTTTTTCAACTGTCAACTTATTTCAACAAATTTCAACTGTCAATTTGTTTTTCAGCATATTTCAACTAGCTGATTTCCAACTATCAACTGTTATACACAGGCAATCCAACGTTCATAATATATCAATAAACTTCAGGGGTAAAACTGTATAAAATTTACAACACGGTTCACAAATGATAATAATGTGCAGCGAAATTCGCCTTCACGTCCAATTATTACAGAGGTCGGATGTCGCTCTTCTTTGGATTTTTCTTCATCCAGGTTTAACATCAGTTGTAGCTATGCACCGACTCCTGACCATCTAGTGATTTCACTTCACATATAATCTGATAATTGGAATTATCTGAAAAATATTACAAACAACAGCAGTATGGTGTTCTTTTATATTTTAATAACATAAATGGGCTGGGGAGGGAGGGATTTGCTGTGAAAATTTTTGTTCGTCTTCCTTTCAAAGTTTTCGCAGGAAAGAACGTAGCAGACGACGGAATTTTGGGTAAGACCTTCAGGAGCTAAAAACCGAAGGAAATACAAGTAATGCACCAGATGATAATGGCCCCATCTGATAACCGAATTTAAGTTAAGCCTTAAATTCTATTATCCTATATGGGCCGAAATAAAGAATTCAATATATTTGGTATTGGCGATATTTGGCCACAGATTTAATTATTATATTAAAATTACAATACAATAGCACCGTGGGATTCACAGGTGTATTTTACTTTTGATATTATCACCGTGGGAAACACAGGTGTAAAATTTAACTTTTGATATTATCACCGTGGGAAACACAGGTGAAAATTTAAACACAAATCTAAAGGTTACTGCAGATTATGGCAACCAAACATTTCGACTGTCAACATATGTACATTTCAACTATCAACTTATGTTTCAGCATATTTCAACTATAGCTGATTTTTTCAACTGTAAACTTATTTCAACAATCAACTTTTTCAACTGTCAACTTATTTCAACAAATTTCAACTGTCAACTTGTTTTTCAGCATATTTCAACTAGCTGATTTCCAACTATCAACTGTTATACACAGGCAATCCAACGTTCATAATATATCAATAAACTTCAGGGGTAAAACTGTACAAAATTTACAACACGGTTCACAAATGATAATAATGTGCAGCGAAATTCGCCAAATTGACTGTCAGATTTCACTGACAGTCAACCGCCATCATATGGAGGTTCGCTGCGTTGCCAAATATCGCAATACCGGGAAATGTGTTCACTCTGATAATCATTTTTACCCACAAGGCTGTAATTTTCGACTTTGTTTGAAAAGGTGAAGGATTTTCTTACATGGAGTTTCAAGTTTATTAACAATATGGAAAGGTGTAAACATTAGGATTTGTCAGAAATTGTTCTATAGCACCCTGTATTGCATTTTAAAAAATTTCTGTACCAAACGGTGTAAGGTGAACACCGTCAACTGGAGATATAAATTTAGAATTTGGATTTATTTCCGGGTACCGGATATAACACCCGTTCCTTCTTATGACATAAGTAGCTATGTAATTGTTAAGTCTGTAACGGCATTTCGACATAGCCAAAAGATTCGATGAATATTTCCAATTAATACGAGGAAGTATTTGGGACCAAACAAGGATTGTATTGGGCAACATCAATATTATCCAGTCTATTATCTGTTTAACCAAAATTCGCAAATGCCCTATATTTGAGGCCCCGATATCATTACCTGCTACATGCAGGATCAACAAGGTAGGAGGGTCTTCAAATCTCATCATAGTTGTTATTTTCTGCTTAACGTTTTTGACAGTCATCCCACTCAATCCTTGCCACCAAATCGAGACCCCAACACGTTCTAGTCCTAAATGAATTCCACCTGGCCTTTTTCTAGCAGCAATGAAGGCATGCTTTATTAAAGAGGAACCAACTATCCATACAGTATTTGTAGAACCTGCAAACCTCAAATTTATTAGAATTATGCTTATAATAGAGTAAGTTAATTAAGGGAAACATTTACAAACACGAACATAGTAAATATGCTAACATGGGATTCTGATATAGGATTTGAATGCATTCGATTTCCAGCGACCCATCTCCATTATACGAGTGTCTGTTTCCCCTTCCATAGCATACGTAGTGGCAGCCCCAATTCGTAGTGAGTGGGTAGAATATTTTGAAGGGTCTATCCCAATCATTTCTAGTGACTTTGAAAGAACAGCTGAAATTTGATACCTTGTCACAGGTGAACCATTAAAGTGACAAAATAGTGGACCCAAACAGCTAGGCCTAACTCTAAGATAAGTGGTTAATAAAAATACAGGGCAAATTGTTTTGTCCGGCTGTGGTCCTAATAAAACATGAGAACCCTTACATTCTTGATCGGTTTTAGAAGAAGACAACCATAAATGAATTCTGTCTTCCACAATTTTCATGTTTTGGAAAGCTATTATATGATTCGCATTTTGATTGCTAACTGCTACCTCACAAGCTCTCAAAAACCCGAAAAAACATACAGAAAATATAGCGCTAAAAAGTTTAGCTTCATAAATGGAATTACAGATATGGGGCAAAAACGGAATAATTTTATTCTATTGTCCCTTGGTTTTAGACTTGACCGCCTTACTCCTTCCAGCATTTTACGTACCACAAATTGTCCTGTACAGTCTTCCATGCTATTTACTTTGCAATAGAAACCGATGCCAGATAAATAGCAGTTGATTGATGAATAAGAAAGACCCTTTTTGAACAAATAAGAAATAAAACACATAATATCATATGTTGTGGCAGGCCATGTCTGGGACAACCCATATTCACAGCGAAATTGTTGAAATGTTAAGAATCCACGGTTGTAAGTAGTGTAAGTACTCTCCGAGATAGATCTAGACAAAAGATTTGATATCACAGGCCCAAGATCAAGGCTTGGAATTCTGCTGGAATGTCCGCCGGATTCACATCTGCTGATGGGGATAATATTCTGAACCGGTCCATCTGAAATCGAGATAGCGCATCCGCAATTTCATTTTTTTTTCCTTGAATATGTAAACCTTTAAATTGAACATTACAATGCATTGTCAAAAATACAAGTTCGCGTACAAGTTTCATTATCTGTTTGTCTTTTGATGTGCGCTTATTAACTATTGCCACCAATGCCTGATTGTCTATATGAAATGTAACTTTTTGATTTGAAAATTCGCGAGACGAAATTAACAAAGCTAAAACAATAGGAATCAATTCCAAAAGTGACAAATTTTTCATGGTTGAAGTACCTGACCACATTGGCGGCCAACGAAATTGTGTCCAGTGACCCCTAAAATAAGCCCCGCAACCAAGTTCCGGATTTCCCGAGCTGTCAGTGAAAAGTTCCAAAGATTCATTTGTATGCCAACAGTCGTCAGGAATAAAATACTCGCCATTGAAATACTTTAAAAATTTTAACCAAACAGAAATATCCTCTTTGACTTCCCTTGTAACCCTTACAAAATGAAACGGCTTTTTATTTTTTACTGATCCAATCAAATCATAGAACCTTCTAATAAAGGCACGAGCAGATGGGATAGCCCGTGAACAGAACGCCATCAACCCTGTCAAGGATTCCAATTCCTTTAATGTAACTTTGTTTTTTGAAGCTAACATAAGGAGACCGGCTTCTAACCTTTGTAATTTTTCACCAGGTATCCTTACTTTCATCGAAATAGTGTCGATTGTGAAACCTAAAAAATCAATCACAGTAGCCGGTCCTACTGTTTTGTTCTCTGCTATACATGGATTGCATATCTTTTCCATTCCGGATTTGACTCTTCATTTCGACGAGGTCATCTGGGGTCAACCGGAGTAAAAATGACGTAATCCAACGTTGGAGCAAGGGACAGATATTTTCTACCAACGAATCTTACGTTGTTATTAATTTCCCCATTGTGAACTTTCCCTTTCTTAGCAGCAATATACCTACCTCTCCAGCCTATGGAGTGTACATTTCACAGTTGATTCGTTACTGTCGAGCTTGTAGTTTGTACAGTGATTTTTTGAACAGAGCAAAAACGCTGTCCCAAAAGCTGCTTAGTCAGGGATTTGTTCAACCTTTGTTAATTTCATCCCTCAAGAAATTCTATGGCCGTCACCATAGCATCATTGAAAGATATGACGTGTCAGTATCCCAAATGAAGGTGGACATTTTCAGCTAGATTCACGTCTTCCCGGATTTGACTACCGACTTTGACATTTTCCCAGATTGAATCACTCATAGTGTGACGGGTGCTGTTAACAGAGCAGGACATGCTTACCCTTCCGGAGCACCTGATGTCACTCTCAGTTTCACTGGAGTTCACACTGTGAGTGCCTTTGTTCTGAATGTTGTGGTTTCTGGTTCTGTGCTTTGTGTCTGTCTGGCGTCATTGTTTTTGTGTTTAACGTCATTGTTTTCTGTGTTCTCGTTTTTGCCCTGTCTTTGGACTTCGATTGTTGTAAATATCACCCCTTTGTTCCTTCGGTATTCTACTGCCGTTGTTTCAACTTACAATGAAATCCACGAGGAACATTTCCAACCCACAAAAAACGAAACTTGAATGGAAATGAAGAAATTACTATCTTCGTCTATCAGCATCTTGGAACCAGTTTTTTACCAGATTACTCCTTATTTAGCTAAAATAATGAGTGATCCCGCAAATGCGCAATCGGTGTATAGGGACACCGAATTCCCTACTTACACTGAAAAATGTATTCATTAATACCTGACAATTATTGTTATTAGGCGGGCCACCGAATATAAAATCATCTAAGTAATGGTCAACCGTATCAAAACCCGATTGTTCCTGAACAACCCATTGAATAAATGTCGAGAACTTCTCAAAAAGAGAGCATGAAATGGAGCATCCCATGGGGAGACATTTGTCTATGTAATATTTACTATCAAAGTAGATTCCTAAAAGGTCAAAATCTGCGGGGTTTATTGGCAACAATCTAAAAGCCGAGCTTATATCGATCTTTCCAAGTAGAGCACCTGGACCAAGCTTATAAATCATGCTAAGAATCTGGTCAAGAGAAGAATAAGACACTTTACAGAGGTCTGGGTCTATAAAATCATTTATACTAGATTCTGGGGGGTGTAACAGGTGTGTAATTAAACGCCAAGATCCGTCACTCTTTGGAAATAAACCTATTGGAGAAATTCTTAATGTTGAAATGGGTTTTTCTGAAAAAGGACCTAAAATACGACCCAAGTTAATTTCTTTTTGAATTTTTGCAAGTGTTTGCTCTCTATGTTGATTTGCTGACACTAAATTTTTAGACCAAATTGAAGTTCTCGGACCAGTATATTGAAGTCTAAATCCTTGCAAAAATCCATTATACAGCTCATATGCAACATTTTGTTTTGGATATTTATCAAGATTCACTTTCAATTTATCTAAGCATATTGGAGTTTTGCCTAAATCCCACAGCTGTGACTGGGGGTCTTTGCCTCCAATTTTGGGAGGAATTTCTTGGCCGAAATGAATTTCCTGGGTGGTTTTGGGTTCCTGTAACTTGAAACCGCTGCCTATAATTGTTATTTTGTTGTTGTCCTGGCTGCAATGCAGCCATTGTGGCCGATGCTTGTTTTATTGAACAATGAGTAAGAGGATGACTCGAATTACAACGGATACATGCATGCCTGTAAGGGCAAGCTTGTTTGCTACAAAACCCTTCAAAATTGTATGAATAACATTTAAATGACGACTGGGTATTAATGTGAGAATTGAATTTATTTGTACTAATATTGTGTGCACTATTCATATACAAAATCCACAATTCATAGTCAACAGTTGCCCATGAACTTGATGGATTAAGAGCCTTTCTCAACCTAAATTTTTCATCATACAGTTTCCAGCCTGTACTAGAACGAGTGGCACCAAGTCGAACCATTTGCATATACTTTAGGAGCTCTAAACAACGTGCTGAATGGATTTTACAGTAAATATACATGTATACAATGAAAGCTGTTGTCCATTGTTCAATAGTGACTATGTTCATTTGTTGTAAAACGATTTGGTCTTGTACAAAAACAAGTTTTTGTTCATTGCTATCTGACTTTGTGACTAATAAAGAAGAAAGGTCTACATATTTCCCTTTTGTATTTTTTCTTCTATATTTAATGGAACATGCAATGCTATGTCATCATTTACACTTGGTTCGTGCATGGGACTTATACTATTACCTGGAGTAGTGGCAGTGGTAGTTGTAGGAACATAATATCCTTGCGGTTGCATATCCGGAAGGGTTGTGGTACTAGGGGCGTAATATCCCTGTGGTTGTACATCTGGAAGAGTTGTGATACTAGGGGCATAATATCTTTGTGGCTGTACATTTGTGATGCTCGGGACATAATATCCTTGTGGTTGTACGTCCGTTTGAGGTGTTTGTGTCCTTGGTGTAGAAAATCCCTACTTGCTCCTTGGACATTTCGTGTGAATCTATCCAAGGCATAGTCAAGAGTTTGTTTGTACAAACAAACTCTTGACTATATATATATACAAACAAACTCTTGACTATGCCTTGGATAGATTCACACGAAATGTCCAAGGAGCAAGTAGGGATTTCTTGACATGGTACACGTGCGTTATTTCTCGCATGACCTCATACGAGAAAGATTATATAGTTTCGACAACGAGAACTAACTTGATTATGAAATTTCTCACATCGAGTTAAATGTTTGAAAACGGGGCTAGCCGAGTTTTTTAACATTTGAAAATTTATTTAATAAACTGTGACAAAATTTCATAATTAACGGGTATAAATTGTAGAAAATCTTTCTCTTATGACATAATGTAAAACACCGAGAATTTTGTTCCGGGTAGATTTGGCGGGAAATTTTACGTGAGTTGTATATATATATAACAAATATATATATATTTGTCTAAAAATAGCAACATCAACAACCTTGTTTAATTAGAATGTCGGATCTGCCAACAGAAGGCTGATACAATTAAGTAAAAATAGGAATAATATAAGTATCTGTATAAAATAATTTTAACGACACAAAAAGGCAAATTGATGTTAAATTGACAGCAAATTTTCGCCTTTCCACAGGCTTCGTCAGGCTGATTATAAATTCTAAACGCACGTGTTTGCATGTGCGATAAAAATATTTTTGTTGTTATCATTACACTAACAATGAAAATTGAAACATAGATATTGTCGTTCTTTATGACATAGAAAGCTAAAAATAGTGAATATAAAATATGAAAGAAATAAAAAAAAATAAAATAAAATCAATTAAAAGGATGTTAACATAATTTTTTGACGCTGGAAAAATATTTTTTAATTTTTTGTTACTGTTGAATTTCATTTGGTCACGTTCGTTTAGACCGTTGGGTTCTAAAGTACACAGCTGGTGGACCCAAAAATTCTCTCGCAAATCCCTTGTTAAGTCATCCCACTGATCGTTTTCTTCAATGATCTGTATTTTGATATCTTCAAAAGTATGTCCTGTCGATTGGGGATGGCGCGTGACAGGACAGTTTCGTTTTTTATTATGAAATGAACGGTGGTTGTTTAACCTGATGTTGAAACAGGTGGTAGTTTGTCCAACATATTGTAAACTGCATGAACCACAGGTCAATAAATAGATGCAGTTTTTTGTTTTGCAGGATACAGGTGAGAAAATTTTATAAGTTTCTTTGGTGACACTACTTTTAAATGTATCGCCAATGACTGCAGATTTACAGCACTTAAAGTTGTTACGTTTGCAAGGATTGTAACCACCTGGTGATTGGGGTTTATTCTTTATTTTGGATTTTACTAGAATGTCTCGTATGCTCTTTGGTTTTCTATAGGCCATAACTGGTATTTCTGGAAAAGTTTTTTTTCAACTTTGGATCTTTCTCAATCAAACTCCAATTCTTATGAATTATAGATGGTAGTACTTGGAGACTGGGATGATAAGTTACAACAAGGGGTGTTCTTTTATTTTGACGACTCTTATCTTTGTATACAAGCAAAGAGTTGCGGTCAATATTGTTCACTTTTTCAAAAGCACTGTTGATATTTTTGTCATTGTAACCCCTATTAAGCAGATGTATGTTTTTTTAGTTCTTGTAAACGGTGCTTTTTTAGGTGTTCCTCCGAACATATGCGTTTAACTCGTATGGCCTGGCTATAAGGGATACTACGAGAACAATGTTTTGGGTGACAGCTTTTCGGAGATAAAAATTGATGCTTGTCAGTTTTCTTTGTATGGAGATCAGTCTTGATGTTACCGTTGACAATTGTTGTAGTGGTGTCAAGAAAGCTGATCTTCTTTGTTGAGGACTCAAATGTAAATTTAATGGAGTGATGAAAATTGTTACAATGTTGAAAAAATTGGTCAAGTTGTTCTTTTGTTCCATTCCATTTGATGTCAATATCATCAATGAAACGCAACCAAGAAATTGGTTTGAATAAAGCTGTAGACAAGATATCTTGTTCAAGGTTTCCCATGAAAATTTTTGCATATGAAGGTGCCATTTTGGTTCCCATACTTGTTCCGTTAACTTGCAAATAATGTTGCTCGTTGAATACAAAATTGTTGTTCTCCAGAACAAGAGTGAGTAATTTGACAAGGCACTCGGTTGGAAGATTTGTATCTTGTCTAGAGTTCCATGCTTTTTCACAGGCACGTATACCTTCATCTTTTGGAATATTAGTATATAAAGACGATACATCCATAGTGGCCAAGATGGTGTTTTCTGGAAAGGGGGTCAAATTATTAATTTTCCCGAGATAATCAGTAGTGTCCTGTAGATGCAAAGGGAGTTTGTGTACAAGCGGTCGAAGGTGGAAATCAACAAACTCAGAAGTTTTTTCAGTGGGATGACCGTTAGCTGATACAATTGGTCTTCCAGGAATACCTTCCTTGTGAAGTTTGGGCAGTAGGTAAAATCTGCCAGGTGCACATTTCTCAGGAAGCAAATATTGAAAGGTGTCATCATCAATATGTCCATTCTCATTCATTTCTGCCAATGTGGTTCTTATTTCTTCGGCAATGGATTCTGTTGGGTCGGAATCTAGTTGTTTATAGAAGCGGGTATTAGACAACTGTCTTCTACCCTCCTCTATGTAGTCGTCTTTGTTCATGACAACTACAGCACTGCCTTTGTCAGCAGGTTTTATAATAATATCATCTCTTCGTTCTAGATCTTTCAATGCCTTCTTTTCGTGTCTTGTCAAATTGTTGTATGTGTTGTTGTTATTAGAGATGCACGATGAAATTTCATGTTTAACATTTTTGATAAAAGTTTCTAGATTCTCGTTTTTGCTTTTTGGTGGATTCCATTTACTTTTCTTTTTAAACTTAGGTATGGGTGTATCGTCCTTATCGTCCTCGTCTGATTCGCTTTGACCAGCTTCGAAAAGATTCTTCCTCTCTTGCTCATGAAAATAATCTTTTAGACGCAATCTACGGGAGAAGCTGTCCAAGTCTGTATCGAGTTGAAATCTGTTTATTTTTGGTGGTACTGGACAAAAATTAAGACCTTTGCTGAGCACCTTTTCTTCTTGTTTAGTTTATTGTTGAGATGATAGATTAACAACAATATCTTTTTTGACTGTATGTTTACGAATGAACCTTCTGCTTCTTGGTGTTTTCTTCTTATTTTCTGTGTATATGGTGTTAATGTTATTAAAATGATCGATAGGTGCTGAAATTCCATCCCGTTTTAGCTTTTTGTCCTGTGTTGCTCGATGTTTTGAGTGTTCTATTGCTTGAAGTTCTCTAAGGCGTCTACCTATAGCATCGCGGTCTTCATTTCTAGTTGAAGCATATGTTTCGTTTAGTTGTGTGTTTACACTCCTTTCATATTGAATAGCATGAGAGAGAAGAAGCTGTAGAAGCTGGTATGAACAGTTGAAAAGAATATCGTTCCTACGTCGCTGAAAACGTAAAGATTTAGTTCCCGGTGTCTGGGGTTTCATTTTTATTTCAAGACCTTTTGGAATAATATTAGTATCCTTGTAAAGTTGTAAATTAGATATGTGATGATGGATTTGTAATTTTCTTTTTGTTAGCTTTCGAAGTTCTTTGAAAAGTTTGTCTGGAATCATTATAAAATGATTATTTGTTTTGTTCTACAGATGTAAAATAGAACATAAACAAGGAAGGATTACACATTAAATTAGTATATATATATATATATATATATATATATATATATATATATATATATATTGATGATGTTCTTCCCTAATTTGCACGACAGACTAGCAACGTGCATACAAGAAGACATCTACCATGTTATGTATTTTATCTTAATGACATCCGAACAGAGCTGTCAAGAGCCGAATTTTTTGACACAAACAAATCAGATGGAAAAATTGTCGACCACAATAGTCCTTACTTTGTCATAGTCATTTCAAATGAAACGGTAGATTAAACCGGTTTAATAAAAATGCATCAAGAACTACTTTGCCTGTTGACGCTCTCATTTCTCATTTGGTCATATCATATAGTCAAGTTTTTATCAAACATTGGTCAATTAACTAATCTTTTTATTTTTTCTAATTTCATAAGTTCAACAAACGATTTTATAAGTACATCATCTTTTTGCGTAATACCGATTTCACTGTACATCAATCGGAGCGAAATATAGTACATCAATGCTAAAGCATATGAATGCAAAAAAATCAGTGTCTTCAGTGTCGTCAGTTAATCAATAAAACATCGATTTATATTGTAAAAAAAATAACTCCAGTACATATTTTAGACCCATGCAGAGACTTCGTTGTAATGAAAATGTTATTAAAGTACCGAGAACATGTGTTGCATGTACTTTCAAGTCACACTATATAATATGTCCATTCTTTCAATCCAGTATATAATAATATCTTCAAATTCCATTATCCATAAAATTGTGATACATGAAATAAATAAATATATTTAACTACGTCACTACTGCATCCTACCCCATGAATACACCCCGAACATACCATAAAATTAACCCATGGAAAAAACAATGAAAACCCATTAAAAACGCCCGAATTAATGGCTACAAATAAATTACAAAACCATTAAATATACTTTTAAAGCCATTAATTATCCCATCAATTGGCACTGAATGATGGTCATTAGACTTGGCCCATTTTAATAGGGAAAAAATTCAATGGCACTTATTCTAAATCTATCTATGGCTATTAAATAATTATAAAGTAATGACCATTAATAAACGGGAAAAATATCATGGCCATCAGATACAGAATAGGTTAATGGCCTTTGATTTAATGGGAAAAATTAACAGCCATTAAAAACCACTTGAAACTCTGCATAAGTTATGGGCCATTAAATCATGAGTACGAAATTCATGGAAATTTAATTTTTAATGCCCACTAATGGCTGTTAAAAAATGATTTAATAAATTTATTTGATGGCCAATATATTAAACAAATATTTGATGGCCTTTAGAACATTTTTATGCCCCCAGATCGAGGATCGGGGGGCATATTGTTTTGTCCTGTCTGTCTGTCTGTCTGTCTGTCTGTTTGTCTGAAACTTTAACCTTGGCTATAACTTTTGAACTATATAAGGTAGACTTTTGATACTTGTCAAGTGTATATGTCTAGTCAAGACGAACATAAATATGCAAAAAAAAAATAAGGTCAAAGGTCAAGGTCATAGGGGTCAAAAAGGGGTAAAATTGGGAATCTGGGGGCATATGTAGTGTATCACAAACACATCTTGTTTTAAATTTGAAAATGGAAATGGCCATTAAATAAATAAACTAGAGGCTCAGAGATTGAGCCTGTATCGCTCACCTGACAAAATGCTTCTATGCAATGCATGACCTTATATGATGTTTTTACAAATGGGTATAATATTTAGCTATGTTCTCCTTTAGCACCCATGTTAATGTTAAAATATGTTACCCGCTGGCGGCCATATTTTTTTATCAGATCGAAAGCCAATGAGCAATCTTTGTCAAGGATTGTAAGTACATTATTCCTGTAAAGTTTTGTTGAAATTGCTTTAGTGGTTTCAGAGCAGAAGAAGAAAATTTGATTTTTCCCATAGCATGCATAGGGTTCAATGTTAAACCTAAGTTCCGCACTTGCAGCCATGTTTTTTTATGGGATCGGAACGAAATGAGCTATCTTTGTTAAGGACCTTTAGTACATCATTTCTGTAAAGTTTGGTTGAATTTAATTCAGTGGTTTTAGAGGAGAAGATGAAAATGTGATTTTTCCCTTAGGGTCCAATGTTAAACCTAAGTTCCGCGCTGGCGGCCATGTTTTTTATCGGACCGGAACGAAATGAGCTACCTATAGTACATCATTCCTGTAAAGTTGGTTGAATTTGCTTCAGTGGTTTCAGAGGAGAAGATGTAAATGTGAAAAGCTAATGGATGAAGGACGCCAAGTGATGGCAATAGCTCACATTTCGGGTCAGGTGAGCTAAAAAACAGCCACACTCATCCCTTTTTTAGCCACCATCCCATGCTTAGAAAATTTGGAACAATTGTATTGTGCAGTGGCTTAATTCCTAATTTTCGTAAGACGAGACCACGCTGTAATTAAGCTATTTTTGAAGGAGTTGTTTCCCTTGCCGGCAGATACCACAACAAAAGCACAACGGAGAGAAATCAAAATTTTCCGTTTTTTCAAGAAAATGCAAAATATCTGGCCAAACAAATGACCAAGTGTTACACATTTTTATTATGTGATCAGGTACCACTGGACAATCGATCTGTACAACAGTTTTGGAATTGCGAATTTCAATGCTCCATTTCAACAATTCAACAAATTTGCACGTAGACATTTAGGCGTTTCAGAGAATAAGGGATCATGTGATACGCGCGTTTAGTTGTGCGACTAATCATACAAAATATGGCAGCAGTGAACACAGAAAAAAAATTGAATGCGGTCAACAAATCTAATTTCCCAATGGGAATGTATGGCAATATCCCTTTTCGGATATTTCGTCAGTTTTTTATGGATTATTTTTTTTCACATTTTAATGCCGCGTAAGGAAACATAAAACACGAGAAACTCTGTGATTGAAGTCATCAAATGACATATCGTCATCTCTTTTCTGATGCTGCATTTCGCCGGCAGGACAGTTTAAAAACGTAAAATTATACATTTCATTCTGTAAAAATTCAAGATCATCACAATACGGGACTTTCGAGGATAGGAACTCTCATGCAATTGAAGGCGGAAATGATCTCCTCAAATCACAGTAAGACGGGGTAACTGGATTCTTTACACATTGAAATAAATATATACCATACAAAAAAACAAAATATTTATGAAATTGAAGTGTATACCTATAATTGATCCTACATGACAATTTTTAACTAAATTTTATTTGACGAATAACAATTATCCTGAAGCGCTACAACAGATTCAATATAAATCCATTTACCTGAACAGTGTTTATTAATTAGTGATTCCCTCTCAATGTATTGATGAATTGTTTTTTTAGTATAGTATCAAAACATGCATCCGGGTTGAACCCGACTCAAAAGTCCAGTATTGTAACTTGTGTAATTATCAATGCAGGAGAAACGGGATGTCTGTTAAGATATAAATAAATTGAGCTGAAGCTTAGTTCCGTAAAAATATGCAATTATTTTAAGTTTCAAACACAATTTTTACAACCTACATTTGTGATATTTTAAGGCATGTCCCAAGAGTGACATATCTAAAAGAAATTAAAAAATATGTCCATTTTACTATTTCTCCCTTCTTCATGTATTTTATTATCAATAACTTTCTCCCTAAAACTATCATAGTTTGCTTAAGGTAGTTCGATCCTAATAAAAATTTCAGACAGAATTTTTTTCTTTTAAGATATTTTGTAGGTCTTGACCTATATATTCAAAAAACAAAATAAAAATGATATGTCACCGATCATCTTTTCCTGTTATCTGGCTTTGAAAATTAGGCCAAATTCAGTATTTTTCAGCAACATTTACAAAGAATATATAGGGAACTGTGATAACATGCTTATTGTTTATCTTTCATATAAAATAAATATCAGATAGATTTTTTTTATTTTTTGATATTTCAGAGATATACACTTAAGCTATCTGTTACGCTGAAAAAATCTATATGTCACCGTTCGATTAAGAGAGATATTTTATATAGTTTACGAAATAGACAATATCTACTTGAAAAGGGAGCTAATTCGCGGGAAAGTGCATGCCAATCTATTATGACGTCACAGTAAATAGGCCAATACAGGAATATTCCGGTTTGAAAATCAAGTCAATTCCGCATCCGACTCGTGTTTCGCAAATGCGCCAATCGAATGCGCCGTGTATTAGTGTCGAACTACCTTAATTCGAATGTAGAAAGAGTTTTCATTCCGAGAAGACGTATAGAACAAATTTTTGCTCCTTAGAGCTAAGATTATCTATTAATCAGGGTAACTGATTTTATTTAATCATAAATTGTTCTAGGGGAAAGTTTCGATCATCCATTTGACAACATAAGTGTATCCCCTTAAAGCTCTAATCCTATAGATTTATAATTTCCATGTATTAAACCCCCAAAACTATATAACTAGTCATACATCCCAATTTGGATATAACCATATATCCCAATTGGGATATAATACCCCCATTAAGATATCGTATCAATATTGGGGTTATCCCCAACCTACTTAATAGGCCATGGGCTGAAATCACTTTCCGTGCACCCCCACACTTATGATCCAGACCAATTTTTTTCAGTCCTTTTATATCCCCTCTGCAAAATACAACATGCTAACACGAATATAACCTGCACGCATAGACAGTATAGGGCCACTTTTATAGTACACCACACAAAATCCTTGTATTTTAGTTTTGTTCTTAATTTTATCTTTTAAGCTCCATAATTTTTATGTAGATGAGTTAGATGTACTGAAATTTGGTATCAAATTAAAGCTTATTTAATATACTTTACAATGAACACAAGTTTGGGCACATGACGCTATTTTTGTGATCTGGGGATGCAAAAAATATACCCCTCCCCCTGCCAAAAATAGCGAAAATGACGATTTTTTAGCTTTCAATTCCTTTCAGATGAATATATCTCATCATTTTATCTAGTTTTTTGCCTAATTTATCAGTTGTGATACAATGTTGAAAAATAAGACCATTAAAGTCCTTAAAAGTTTGAATTTTGGTATCAAATTTTTGAAAAATCGAAATTTTCGGAATTTTAGATATTTTCACAATTTCGTCTTTCTTACTTCTGGATCGTATAAATTTGAATATATATCTAATAATTGCCAATGCAATAATGATTTATTATATGTAAGCAACAAATTACGTGAAAAAATTTTAGAGTCAGCCTTATTGTGGGATCAGAAATGCCAAAATTAGCACCCCTCCCCCTTAAAATTAAGTGAAAATTAAAAATATTCGGGCTCTAAATGATAAAAAGATAATGTCTAATGCAAATTATTGTGTGTATTTCACTTAAGCTGACATGCAGAAGCCCATTTAAGTAGATTCAATTTTTTTAATGGGTCTTTTTTTTGGCCATTCTGCTCGAAATTTTATGAAAAATGGGAATTTTCCGTTTTTCAGAAATATTGCTAATTTGACTTAGAGATGTAAAAACTTTACGAATTTGGTATCTAACGTAAAAATGTTGATAAAATATTGTTTCACTATATCTAAGCTATTAGAAAGTATGCTTTTGAATATTTTAGACTAACTAAACTCTCATAAATTGCGAACATATTACCCCCCCCTCAAAAAAAAAAAAAAAAAATTCAATACCATTTATTTCATTTTATCCAGCTTGAAAAGAGCCAATAATATAATATTTCAAACACAAAAATGCACAAAGACTCCAATATATAACAAATAAGATCATGCGCGTGGTTTATGGGCAGTTATACAACAATTACACTTTGAATTTTGTAACATCCCGAAATCCTAAAAATTCCCATTTTTCACGAAAATCGCCCAAAATATTCAAATTTACCCATATTTTCTGCGTTTAAATTGCAAATTACGATATATCAAATGCATTTTTAAAAAAAGTAAAAATATTAGTATGTTTTACTCATATATATGTACAGACAGACATATTTTTTGCATTGTTTTAGCATCATTTTCTTGGGGTAGGGGTAATATTTTCGGTATTAAGAGCTACATTCAACACCCCCGGTTTTTCTACACATTGTTTTAAGATAACTTATATATCCACAAGACCAATGAATTGGCATACCTGCAGATAAATCCTCCAGATTTGCCACATATAACTATTTAAATGTAAATTTTGGACAAATCTGAAATGTTGAAAATTCCGATTTTCCATCAATTTTGTACCAAATATTGAGTTTAATCTGAAAAGTGGGACTTAAAATGACAAATCATAATAAGATTATTGCAAAATTTTTATATCCAATGCAGACTTTGCAGGTTTTGGTTATTTTTATGCGAATAATGACCAAAAAAAATGACCACTTTAGGGTGAATTTCTTGGGGGTAGGGGTAAGATTTTAGGTATTTAGGGTCACATTAAACACTCTTTGCTTTTCTAAACAATGTATTAAGACAACTAATGTATCGTACAGAACAATTAAATGGCATATCTGCCGACATATCCTCCAGATTTGACATATATTACGACAAAATCGTGAACGTTGGACAAATTTGAAATACAGAAAATCCCCATTTTTCATCAATTTGAGGCAAAATATTGAGTTTAAGTCAACAAATGGCTGTTAAAATACCAAATCATGATGTTATACATACAGCATTGTCATATATAATACACATTTTTCGTGTTCTGGCAAAGACATAAAATTGACCATTTTGGGGAAAATTTGTGGAGTAGGGGTGAGATTTTCGGTATTCAGAGTCACATTAAACGTTCCTTGATTTTTTAAACACTGTTTCCAAACACCTAATATATCCCTTAGAACAATTCATTGGCATATCTGCAGATATATCCCCCAGACTTGCCATAAATAACGGGTTAAAAGTGAACTTTGACCAAATCTAAAATGTTGAAAATTCCCATTTTTCCTCAATTTTGGGTACAATGTTGAGTTTAAGTCAACAAATGGCTGTCTAAATATCAAATCGTAATGCAATTCATGCAATATTGTCATATTGAACACACATTTTGCGTGTTTGAGTTAATTTTATGCGAACATAGACAAAAAATTGACAATTTTAGGGAAAATTTGTTGGGGTAGGGGTAATATTTTCGGTTTGCAGAGTCACATTAAACAATCAATGTTTATCTAAACAATGTTTTAAGACAACTAATGAATCGCTTAGATCAATTAGATGAGAAATCTGCAGATATATCCTCCGGATTTGACATATTTAACGACTTAACAGTGGACTTTGGAAAAATCTGAAATGTTGAAAATTCCCATTTTTCGTTTATTTTGGGATAAATATTGAGTTTAAGTCGACAAATGGCTGCTAAGATAGCAAATTATAAAGTAATTCCTGCAACATTGCCATATAAAACACACATTTTGCCTGTTTTGATTATTTTTATGCGAACATGGAGACAAAATTGACAATTTTAGAGAAAATTTGTTGGGGTAGGGGTAAGATTTTCGGTATTCAGAGTCAAATTAAAAACTCCTTGTTTTTCTAGGCAATTTTTTGAGACAACTTATATATCCCTAAGAACAATTAATGGGCATATCTGCAGATATATCCTCGAGATTTTGAATGTATAACGATTTAACAGTGAACTTTTGATAAATCTGAAATGTAGAAAATGCCCATTTTTCATAAATTTCGGGCAAGATATTGAGTTTACGCCAACAAATGGCAGTAAAAATACGAAATCACAATATAATTCATGCAACCTTGTCATATACAACACACAATTTGCGTGTTCTGGTAATTTTTATGCAAACATAGACAAAAAATTGACAATTTAGAGTAAATTTGTTGGGGTAGGGGTAAGTTTTATGGATGTAGGAAGTTTATATTACTTCAAAACTGCCATAATTTGTACCAGTTGTAAAGAGGACATTGTGTATTTCCATTTTATTCCATCTTTTCATGAATTTGAACCACTCATAGATAAGATGAGACAAAAAAGGGACAAAACTTTGTCGAAAACGAAAATATTCAAAGTTGCGTTTTATTTGTCTATTTAAAAGTGATAGTTTGGTCATTCAAAACATATTTTCATTATGTTAACATGCCTAATTTTATGAAAGGACATTAAAAGACTAAAAACAATTCCAAGAATTATGAAATCGTGGCAGACACATATTTGATTGCCTAATCAAATATGATTTAATTATAATATAGTTAGATCAATTGAAAAAAAATAATAATTAGAGTAGTAATTAATTAAATAGTACATAGTTTTAATAATTATAGTTTATATATTTTAGTTAAGTAGTTTCCAATCTTCTATTTCTCTATTTCTTCAATGTTTTCTTGTTTTCTATTTTCCTGTGTTGAACCTCTTTCTCTGATGTCACATATGGAGGGAACCTCCAAGGTTCCGATTGGTTGTATGTCCTGTGACATAATACTTACCTTTTATTCCTTTGTTGAATTCAAATTTGAGAGATATTGATTTGGAAGTGCCTAGTCTCTGACTTGTGAAATTTATATTTTGATATTCTTGTATTCATATTTATTCTTGGATTTATCATAATTTCTTACTCATGTCAGTTGATTTCTACATTTCTGCATTCTAATTTACAGAATCCCTAATAGTTTGTCATTTTAACAATTTATGAAAGATTTGAGTAAATGTACTGAGTGGATGGACAAATGGAGTATGACAGAGTAATAAAATATTATTTAAACTATGATCAGTTCTAAACATTTCTATATAAGATATTAATAGGGGATTCACATATTTTAACCTAAATTATATGAGTTTTAAAAAGTAAATAGATGTGTACAGAGCTCTGAAAATGTACTATATTATTGTATTTATGTGTCTGTATATTTTGAGTAAATGAGTCCTAAATAGTGGACTTATGATTGTAATTTTGATATATTCAGGTCATGGATAAATAGTTAGAAGTATTGATCATGAAGTACTAGTATTGATTGTCATCCTGTGAGTTCCAGGCACATTTTGTGACCTTTGTACCACATACATGATAAGCTTGTGTTCAATAATATTTTTTATGTTGATTACCTGTGTTGTCTTGTTAAGGTAATTGTTTGTATTTGTGAATGCAAACATTGTCTATTTCTTTTGACCTAATACTAAGATGTGCAATATTTATTTGTATTTATATGTGCAGTTAATAATGAAACTTGAGACCTTTTTATTTATGAAGTAAAAGAAGTTTATTATATTTATATGGAGTAAATGCCAAGTTATACAGTATAGCTTGAGCACTAAATACGGAATTGTGTAAAATTACAGTTATTCCCCTTTGTCCAGTATTTTTATACCATGTATGTTATATGTTATATGTTATGTCTTTTCATGTATAGTTACTATGTGTTATTATATGTTGTAGGTTTATTCCTAATAAGCCATTTAAATCTGACGGCATCATTGTGTTTATCAAGCCACCCATACCCACGGCTACATTTTTGGCGCTCAACGTGTTGATTGGTTTACCGTCTGGAGCCTCACGGAACTTGACCTTGAGTGAACCGGAAACGAACCGGAAGTGAACTTTTCAGATGTCAACAACTGTGTCGATGAAGAAAACATGTGTTTTGAAAGTTTGAAAATTGCTTTACTGCTGTAATACTTTATTGAAAACAATGTTTATGTAAAGACATAGTATATTTGTGAGAATTATATTCAAAAAGTGGTTATTTACAAAACAAAGTTATTTCACCTTCAGAAAAAAAGTGCAGAAACTGTCTGAAATAGAAATTCTGAAATCCAGAAAATGTATTTTGTATAAAGTGACTTAGTAATATACAAACTTGAGTTAGATACTCAAAAGGGTTGATTGATATGACATTGTCCTTCTGTGACACACACTTATTTGTACTTTGACGTCCAATATTTGTATTGTTTGTGTAAATTATGAGGTTCTTTGACTTAAGTTTTTCAGCAATGTTTATGCAGTGATATTATGGTACTTGCATATATTTTGTTGTAACTTATAGTCAAGTGACACGCATAATACTGTAGTTTGTGTATGTATTGTGTGTTTATGTCTTGTATGTGACATTGTGTATTGTGATTAACATATTGTTTTGTATCACTTAACATTTTTGTGACATGGTGTAATACTTATTTATATTGTCTTTGACCTTGACCTTTGTGTACTTAATTGTTTAGTACAGCAGCACTTGAGTTATATAGATTTATAATACTTTTTGATAGAATTATATCATTCATTTGTATGCAAAGGTAAAATACTTTGTTAAATTTCACATTTTTGATAAATTTTGTGAATTTTACATTTTAATTTACTGAAATTTGGTTGATAAATAGGTAGTTAAATAGGTAATAGGGACTTCGAGTTATTGGTGTATGTACAGGTGAATGTTTGTAAGAATGTTATAGACCCTTACCTATCCTTCGATTCCTTTACGTACTAACCCCTATTTACTTTGCTGCTTAATGACACGAACTTTATACTACTTAGTTGACTCATTGTAATCAATCTTTAGTACCTTATACTTGATACTTTGTGGTTGTAGTATTATACACTTTACATCTTGCGTACACTTTCACACTTTATTGTGATATAGTTTGCTTTGTACTTGGTATACTTACTTTTTTGTGTACTTTACTGTCTATCACTGTGTGACTATACTGTACTGTACTACTGTATACTTTAGTTATTTATTAGTAATTAGTAATTAGAGTTATTAGTAGTGATAGCTATGTAGTGTATGATAAAATATACTAGTGCCTTGCCCCCATTTTCAGGTGCAGTATCACATTTAAGTTGGTAAGTCTGGTGTTATTGGTCAAGCGTACATAGTATTTAGATTAGCGAGAAATAGTTTGGTACATATGAGACATACATAGAGTAAATGTGAGACATAGCATAGGTATTATGTGAGACATATGCATTGTTTATTTTATATATTGCGCGCGACTACTAGTAGTGTTTTTGTTTATATTGTGCTACATTTACCTATATGTTTTGTGACAAATAACTAATATTTTGTTTTCATTTACAGATATCCACTAATTAGTATTTTCTTCTCTTGTAGTTTAATACTAATTACCTTTTTTAATCTTACCTTTCATATTTATTTATATTTCCGCATTAATTTTGATTTTCATTTTCTTTTACAGACATATTAAATATGTGACATTTACTTTTCTTTGTAGATTTCTTTTTTTGTTTCTTTGTAGGTTACTCATAGTTTATATTTTCTTTTCCTTGTAGAATAATTATTATTTGTATATATTTTATTTCCATTCCAGATATTTTGTCTTTTTTTTTTTTTGTATAATTTGATTGATATGTAGTTTAGTTTCACAACAGGTAATAATTAACTTGTGATTTATTTTGATTTATATTACAGTTTTGTGTTTTCATTTCTTGTAGATTTAAATTTTGTCATTGTATTTATTTTGTTTGTAGAGGATATTTATTTTCTTTTTCCTCCTTGCAGATTGTTTCTATTATTAGCAGGGGAGATAACATTTTATCTTATTTCTTTTGTAGATTATTTCCTTTGTTTACAGGGGAGATAATTCATTGACTATGTTTTTTTAGACAGGTACATTGTTTCTTTCTTGTTTCAGGGGAGATAACTTATACTTTTTGTATCATTTGTAGATATTTATTTGTTTATATTGTATTTACAAGGGAGATAATTTGATATTCTTCTTTTCTTATAGAATTTAAAACATTTTTGTTTGTTTCTCTTGTATTAAAGGGGACTAACTCTCACATTTCTATTGTTTTGTAGAGATTCATTTCTTTTATTGTAGATCATGATGTTTCACTAACTTATTTGCTTTATTTTCATTTGTTGTAGTGAAACTTTTTCATTTATTTTCTATATTTCATTTACAGATTTATAGATTGATTTTCTTTTGAAATTGCAGATTATTTATTTTGATTTCAGATATGATTTACTTATATTGACTTTGTATTTTCATTCTCTTGTAGATATTTTCAATTTATTTGTGTGATCAATAGATTGTTTAATTTACAGGTTGATATTTTCTTTATATATTTCTTTATATATTTCATTTGAATTACAGATTATAAATTTTGTTTTCATTTTCAGATTTGTATTTTTCCATTTTTCTGTTCAGATTTGTTAACTTAGATTTTTGTTCACTTTCAGACACATTTACTTACTAATTATTTTGTCTCTTTTCTGAATTTCAGATATTTAGTTTGTTATTTCAGATATATATATACATATTTTTCTTGTATTGTAGATTTCTTGATCACACTTTCAGCATTTATTGTACTCTAGTTTGATTTTCAGGAATTTTCTTTCTATTGAATTAATTATTACTATTTATTTTTCGTTTTCTTTAAGGAACTTGTATTTACTAAAGATATTTACATTTGAATTTCAGATTATTTTCTTTTTCATTTTGAATTTCAGATATCTTATAATTATGTTTTGATTTTCTTTCTAGATTTACATTATTTTTGATTTTCTTTCATTTACATTTGTATTTTCTTATTGTAGACATTTTCATTTATTTCAGGTATCTTACATTTAGTTATTTATTTATTTATATACATTGTAGGTACTTGTAGTTTCATTTAGTATTTTAGGTATTTATTTATATTACCGTCATCATGAGTGACTTCGACGAATTACACGCTTGGACAGAAACCAGCGGAAATACCCCAGAATGTGAAGGACCTTATGAAGTCTATTATTAAGGAGGACAAACCTGATGTTAAACCAGATGTCAAACCAAAAGAGGTGTCAACTTATATCAACCCACCTAGATTACCCAATTTTTCTGGGAAGGATAAACCAGGTAGCGGTGAAGTAACGTATGATCTATGGAGATAAGAACTGATATGTTTAATCAACGACAAGGTCTACACCAAAGAAATCATCACCCAGTCTCTTCGTCGCTCACTGAAAGGTGATGCTGGGAAAGTTGTTATGCGCCTTGGCCATGATGCAGATGTGACACAGATTGTGGAAAAGATGGACAGTGTTTTTGGTCATGTGGAGGAGAAAGAATCTGTGATGAGGGAATTTTACAATGCCACCCAGCAAGAGGATGAGGATGTGACAGCATGGAGTTTCAGATTGGAGGACATCATAGAGAAGGCCATCATGACTTCCAAAGTAGACAGGAAGGCGGCTGATAGTATGCTTCATGACATGCTGTGGAAAGGTCTCCGCCCTCAACTTAAAGCCATTAGCCACTACGAGAAGGAGAAGTATGACACCTTCGACACATTACGTGTAGCCTTAAGGAGGATTGAGCAAGACAACATCTTGGACACACCTCCTGCTAAGACCACCAAAACAACTTCCAAGAAGGCTATCAACAGACCAAATGATGATGAGGATGATGAAATGAAGGGGATGTCAAAGGCTATTACTGCTCGCCTGGATAAGCTGGAGACAGGGATGCAGCATTACCAACAGCAGGTTCCATTTACTGGTTACCAGTCACGAGGTAGAGGTAGAGGTTTCCGAGGCAGAGGAACATATAGAGGCAACTACAGGGGTAATTTCAGGAATACCACCTCTTCTGTCACTACTGGCGATAGATCTAGTACCATCACCTGCTATCGCTGTGGGCAGCAAGGACATGTAGCAAGAGGGTGTATGAACAAGCCCGGCCAGTACAAGAATTTAAACGGAAAGGAGTCTACACCAAGGGGCGGGAAGTAGACCAAGAGATTGACAGTAGCCCCAAGTCATCAATATGTACCAAGATGATATCTGATCAGAAGATGCCACCAGGACTCTGTGGATCCCCAACAGAAACATTGGTACATATTAATGGGATTTCAACAAAGGCACTACTTGACACTGGCTTTACAGTCTCCACACTCAGTCAGAACTTCTATGACAACATCTACCCATCAAGACCTTCAGTCAACTACTACACATTGAATGTGCTGATGGTGAATTATTACCCTACACTGGCTACATAGAGGCTGAAGTAACCATCAAAGATCTTAACCAGAGACACAACTGTTTATTTTTGATTGTTCCGAATAGCGACTACAATGCTTAGTACCACTCATCACTGGAACCAACTTGTTAAATGTCATCATGGGAACTTGTAGACAACAACATGGCAGTACTTTTTTTACAGTCTGCTAGATTGACCACACCATGGTATACCTCTTTCCGATGTATCACCTTAAGGGAAAAGGAGCTAGAAAAGAACCATAAGCTAGCAGTGATAAAGAGTGCGGAGAGGAACAACATCACTATACCTCCGAACACCGATATATGTATTGCAGGCTACATTGATAAGGCTATAACCTACCATATAACATCAGCTATGGTACAGACAACAACTCAGTCAGTCATTCCCTCAGACTTGGATATTGCGCCATCACTCGTGGACTATAACTATGGAGTCAGTAAGCTGGTAGACATCAACATCAGTAATGTCACTACTAGAACTGTCAATGTTCCACCTAAATCCATTATAGCCGAGCTACAGCCAGTCACTATCCAAGACCATCAAGAACCAGAGAATGATGACTTCAAAACCCCTCTTCTGGAGCAAGTACACATTGCCACTGACAACCTATCACCTGATGAACTTCAGAAAAGAAAAGATTTCATCACTTCATACAGCGATATCTTTTCAAAGAGTGACATCGACATTGGCCATACGCATCTTGTACAACATAAGATAGAGCTCGAAGATGATCGCCCCTTCAAACAGAGATATCGCCGAATACCTCCATCAATGTATGAGGAAGTCAATGCATTTATACACCAGTTATTGCGAGCCGGCATCATTCGGAAATCTTACAGCCCATTTTCTTCCAACGTTGTCTTGGTTAAGAAAAAAGATGGATGTCTCCGGATGTGTGTCGACTACCGTATGCTGAATAGTCGGACCAAGAAAGATGCATACGCCTTACCCAGGATAGAGGATATTCTTGACTGTTTTGCTGGCAATTGCTACTTTTCTGTCATCGATTTGAAGTCGAGATATCACAATGTTGAGATACTGGAACAGCATATAGAGAGATCAGCATTCACAGTAGGTCCTCTTGGATTGTATGAGTACAATCGGATGCCATTCGGGATGAGCAACTCTCCCGCTACTTTCCAGCGACTCATGCAAGAGTGTCTCAGCGATTTCCATCTAAATATATGTTGTATATTCATCGATGATGTGATCATCTTCTCAAAGACCTATGAAGAACATCTAGACAGGCTTGAGATGGTATTTGACAGGATAAGGGAGGGTAATCTGAAACTGGCACCAGGGAAATGCTCTTTCTTTGAGCCAAAGATGGACACATAGTCTCCAAGGATGGCGTCGAAACCGATCCTGAAAAGATAGAGTGGGTATTATCCTGGCCTACTCCAACAACACCGGAGGGAATTCGCCGATTCATTGGCTTCGCGGGATATTACAGGCGATTTATCAGGAACTTTAGCCAGTTAGCCAGACCTCTTACTGACATCATGCCAGCATCTAAACCGAAGAAAGGGAAGAAGCGAAGAGAACAGCAACCATGGACATGGGGTAAAAAGCAAGAAACAGCATTCAGCCAGTTGAAGGAGCGGTTAGCTACAGCACCAATCCTTGCGTACCCTGACTACCAGAAACCGTTCGAGCTCCATACTGATGCCAGTAGCCTAGGCTTAGGAGTGGTTCTTTATCAGGAACAGGATGGAAAGCTGAAAGTGATTGCTTATGCCAGCCGCAGTCTTACCAAAGCAGAGATGAACTACCCTGCATATAAAATGGAGTTCCTCGCTTTGAAGTTGGCCATCACGGACAAATACCACGACTACTTGTATGGTCACCAGTTTCGTGTTGTTACTGATAACAACCCTTATCAAGGGAGAGCATCAAGGCTGTTTGTGGATCCATAACAACATCTTATGTGGACACATTAGCAGTCACTCCTGATGTCATTGATACCATCAACATTGACATGAATATGACCATCAAACAGGATATTGATTGGAGTGCAGCCCAGCAAGCAGATCCACAACTGAAACCTTGGATAGATTGTGTTCGAGCTGGAACTACACCTAAGAAAGGACAGTTGCCCCTTAGTCCATTGAAGCGACATTTTGACCAGTTACACTATGAACAGAAAAAAGTACTGTCCATACCAGGAACAGTAATTTTTTTCACTGTCAATCACTGTTCTCTGCTGTGGTAGTACTGTGAAATATCTATTAAGTACCGTCAAGAACTGTGGCAATCGGGGACAGTCATTAACAGTAATACCCAAGTACTGTGATTAACTGTCCAGTACTGTAACAGTTACTCGCAGTAAATGACAGTATTTACGACTACTGTCATGCACTGTCCCGGATTGTTACAGTTCATGTCAGTTAATTACAGTTTCACTTGTACTGTCCTGCACTGTGGTGAATTGTGACAGGCAGTCACAGTCGATCACAGTATTACCGTATTTGTGCTAGATTCATGTACATGTATTTATATAGACTCTCTTTTTCTGAATCCAAAACTAATAGTTAAAAATAACAAATAGAAATAGTAATGCGTAAGTTTCAGCTTTTAATTTAATTATTTCCACAACTGTTTGATGAAAAATACAAATTGTCAAACAACCAATTATTTCCTGTATAGAATAAAAAGCCCGTGCAAATTAAATTTACTGAAAAGAAAATAATGTCTTCAATGAAATACCAACCTTTATTTAACCAAAAAACTATATAATAGAAATAAATAATGAACCAAAGATTTTAAATTTCCCGGCAGGGGTAGAAAATTTAAGTCAACATTAAGTTGCAAAAAAAAATATTTGATCACATTGTCAGCTTATTCAGACGACATTATACAAATATTTTATTTCACCGAAACATAGATTGTTGCAGCCCCGTGTGGACAATTTAAATGTCACCCCTTATTACACAGGTGACATTGTTTATTGGCAAAATAACATGATACAGGGGGTGTACATATTACTCGGGTGTGTTAATTGAAAAATACAGATAACGTCTATTGAAAGTATTAAAATCAACAAAACTATATCATTTCAATTGGGGGCCTAGGATTTTTAACCGAGCCGGGGAATTTTTTTGGCCCGCTACACGGGACAGATTATTTTTCCCGCTGTACACTATGCCAGGCTTTTTTTTTGATGGACAAAGTCAGAGCCAGAATATTTTTTTCAACTAAGATGCTGGTCAGAAAATTTTTTTGGGGCAATAATCAGGGCCAGAAATTTTAAATACCAGCCCCCCTCCCAAAAAAAATATATTCCGTGCCTCTTAGACACTAGAAAAGATAGAGACCCGTTTTCTACAAGCTGTTTTCTGTTTGAATTTTTTCTTTGGTCTTTAAACAAACGAAACTTACATGTAAAATGATTCACAAACAGACTGAAAAATGATGAAATAAGAGGGGTGTCTAGTAAGTATTTGAGTGATAGTGGTCGTTATTAAAAAATGTAAATAAGAGGCAAAATAATCGGAACTCCCCTGTAGTGTAGCATGAATTTGTTATAAAATGTTCTACAGAAAAGTATTAAGAAAAAACAAACAATTATAAATTGAATATCCAGTCTAAAAGTTAAAAGGGGGACGTACCATTACTGGCTGCAGTGAACCCCAAACACTGTCTTTATTAACTCTATTTAACTCATTTGGACGACTATGAGAAAGTGTCGCTTGATAGGTAATACATTCTTTAGAAAAAACAAAATATGGTTTTATTTCTCTTATATATGTGCATGGAATAAATTTTCTGAGCTTAAGTTAACTCCTGCTATTTGTCATGTTATTTTTCTGTATATTGTCTGCAATTGTCTAAGTGCAAGTTAGCAATGCTTTGACTAAAATATAATAAGTAAATATTTAAATGCATCTCTTCTAGACTAAAAAGGGAGATAATTCAATATTGGTTCATATTTACACGAGTAAAAATTCAAACTTGCAGAGGGCAGTAATACTATTATTTACACAAACTATTTATCATAGAAAAGTTTAACACGCTTGTATCTGCAAGGCTGGACTACAGTGAGAGTATGTGAAGACGGTGTATTGGATCTCAGTCACTGTGGCGTTCTAAGTAACATGATATAAAACTCGGTATGATTGTTTCTCTCCAACGTTCACCATTGTTGACGACACAAAATAAGAATACCACTCTTACGAGTGTTTCACATGTTAGTTTATATCAAGTATTGTGTACCATTAAAACAAAAAACCCTCGAGATCTTGTCATCACACACTTGAAGAAAGAGAAATGATCTGGAGTAAACTATATATTAGGCCAAAAAAAAAAATAAATATAAAAATAAAAAATAACCCGGGTAAACCAATCTTACAATTTAAGCGAGTATTTAATTGCTGTTCCACACCTTGAAATGCCTTCAACGGTAAACAAAATTAGCCTGTATGCATTAATGAATTTCATTTTCGAATATCAATTTATAAACTGCGATGGATTAGTTATACATTTAAATTTTGAACCCAATTCATCAATATTTTCGGGTTATTTTATCTTTGAATGTGTTATACCACAGAATCAAAGACCGTTGTGACCAAGTTTGATTGTAATTGCA
>MJUU01071168.1:0-14123 GCA_002080025.1 Modiolus philippinarum
AGCATAGTTTATCATTTGACCCTATGGGAAAATCACATTTTCATCTACTCTTCTGTTCCTGCACGTTAAAGAACCCTTGTAGCAAGCTCTTTTTGGGGTGGTCCGTAGGTGATCGGCTACAAGGCTAAATTCCCCGCCCTTGACGATTTCACCCTACTTTTCCAGTGGCAGTCAGAATTTCCCGTCCCATGGCCCTTTCCATACCCCAAAGTGATTATTTATCAACAAACTTGTTCTCGTCTTGATATAGCTGAAATATTGCTGAGTAGACGTTAAACAATATTCAATCAATCAATCTACTCTTCTGAAACCACTGAAGCAAATCCAACCTAACTTTACAGGAATGATAACTGAAGGTACTTTACAAAAATTGCACATTTCATTTCAATCCGACAAAAAACATGTGCAGAACATTGCTTTGGGACCGAGCATTTAACTTGAAGGGGGGTTATGGTTTTTCTCCAAAAAAATATTTTGGATCTGATTTTATGTGAAAAAATATTTTGGCTGCCACAATGATGAAAAAAAAATTTCTGATGGAGGCTTTCTGCCCAAAAAAATTATGTTAATTTTGAAAAAAAAATATTTTGTTGATACACGTGCAAAAAATAAATAAAAAATTTTCTGTCCAGAAAAAAAACATACCCCCCCTCCTTAAGGTTAAATGGTCGGTCCCTTAACATTGGAGCCCAGTATGAGAAAACCATCCTTTTCATCATCTTCTGTCAAAACAATTAAAGCAAATAATACTAAATGTATATAATGTCCTTTACAAAAATTACTTATTTCAATAGGATCAGACAAAACACATGGGTTCTTATTGAGAACATACCTAAACACCCTACCCCATTGGTAAAAAACATGATAATTTTTAGTCATGCATAGCATAGAAGCGTTTTTATGGCGCGGTATTAGCGTCAAAAATAAAAAGTTTTGCCTATCCTAAAATATTTATGCCTAGCCTTAAATAAAGTTATGCCTAGCCTAAAATAAGTTTTGCCTAGCCTAAAGTATTTATGCCTAGCCTAAAGTATTTAAGCCTAGCCAAAAGTATTTATGCCTAGCCTTAAGTATGGTGCGGTATTAGCGTCAAAAATAAAAAGTTCTTCTTAGCCTTAAATGTTTATGCCTAGCCTAAAATAAAGTTATGCCTAGCCTAAGGTATTTATGCCTAGGCAAAATTATTTATGCCTAGCCTAAAGTATTTTTGCCTAGCCTAAAGTATAATTATGCCTAGCCTAAAGTATAATTATGCCTAGCCCAAAACAGTTATGCCTAGCCTCAATAGTTTAGCCTAGGCACCAGTAATTTTGCTGGGCCAATCATCTGCCTTGTAACAAAGGATTGCAGAAGCTGGACCGCATTTCAATGCTTCGAGCGGATTTTCGGCCATAGTATACTTTAGGGGTCCCATTACTTTAAGGTTGTTATATTTTTATACCTCCGCTTTAGAGGGCGGTATATAGTGATCAATGTGTCCGTTCGTCCGTCCGATATAGGGGCGACAATTCCTTCTAAACCACCTGGTAAAATTCAATGAAACTTTCACAGAATGTTCAGTACATATTGCCATTATGCACCATCTATTTAAAAAATCGTTTTGATCTTTTTTTTATAATGTTATTTTATTATCAAATAGCGGATTTCATCCGCTAGACATAGGGTTCTTACTTTGTGGCGTCAACTCCTCTTAGACCACTTGATGAAATTCACTGAAACTTTCACAGAATTTTCAGTACAAATTACCATAGTGCACCAACTATTTCAAAATTTAATTTGATCATTTTTTTCTGGGATCAAAGTGGGGAGCGGGGGTATACATTTGTAAGCTTTGTCCATAGTTTTTTCTAGTTTATTTCTGGAAACAAATGGGGAGCGGGGGTGATATTTGTGACCTTGTCCATAGTTTTTTTTCTAGTCGTATTAACCTTGGTTGGTTTAGGTAAGTTTTAAGGTTATGGGTAAGGGTTACGGTTTTCGGTCTAGGGTTAGAATTAGAATAAGTAGAAGATTAGCCTAATAGGACAGGGACCCCTAAAGTAAACTAAGGCCAGATTTTCTTCAAGATGGAGAGTGAGGATCTAACCCACGTGGAGGATTCAGATGAATCTGATATTCCAAGAATGGAATGTGTATGCAGAATACTGTAGCATCCCGGTGAACCTGTACACTGTGCAATCAGGGTAGCGACTAAATGTACGCGGGTGGTGCAAAACAAACTAAAAAGAGGCGTACAGACGAAAAGTATGTTGATCAATTTTTTGTTTTATAAGGACATTAAATTCTACTTTTATTACTAATATAATTTTTGTAAGTGCCAGTCGACACATGTGTAAATTTTAGGCTGTCTTGATTGCTTATAAATGTATAATTAACCAAAGTTTCACTGTACGCAACTTCAGCAGGGTAATCGAACTGTACGCAGGGTATGAGTATGTTAACAGATAAATTAACGTATTATGCCCTAAAAAGAATATGTTAAGCCTGAGAGGAACCTAAATGCCTTTTCAGTTAATTTGCACTAATTACTAATACGAGAATCAATTGACTTGTGAAAGCCTATACCCAAAGGACAAAAACAACATAAAACACTAGGATACTAACAATATGGTCTAGATGAATTTACTACTAGTATATAAATAGCAAAACGTGAGAAAGGGGAAATCCTACAACAAATATAAAACCGCCATTTTTTTTTATTAAACGCAAATTAAGACAACTTTACAAAGATACAACCAATTGCACCGCAGTGTAGCACTTTATATATCGTAACGATTCACGTTCAAAAGTGTTTGTAATTGATAGTAAACTCAAACATAGTTGAAACGTAACGAGCGTTCTCATTGGTCCTTTCAACTGAACATTTTCCTTTATGTTAAAAAAAGAAATTATGAATGAAAACTTGTTCGCTGTGGAATGAGGGCAATGCCATACAATTAATGTTAGTCAGTTACGAGAATGAGTTCAAGTTTATGATTTGTTAATATAAAGTTGAACTATATTATTTTCATGTCAATTCAAAGAAAACTTACATTGTTTTTGTCTTTGGCAAAAATCGCATGCTCCCCCTGTTGAAAAATCAAATTTAACAAGCTTTAAAAACAAATCCTAGTCAAAACTTGAAAGGGTATCTTTTGTGTAAGATGATTTTATTATTATTTTTTTTTTACATTTGATACAGATATTGTGAATTTGATTTGAAACAACAGAATCAATGTCAATTTATAATTTTATTTGGTCGTGGGGATATGGGTTTTTTCACAATTAAAATATTTGTTCACAGCAACAAATGATTATCTAATTTCTGCTGGTACATTTCAACTTCAATGTTCTACTTGTGCATTTGTTACCAACCGTTTCGACGGTCTCATCAGTAGATTATCGAAATATGAATACCACGACATTTTCAAAAGTGCATAGATGATCATAGATGTTCCAGACCATAAGCGTATTTAGACCGTACGCGTACGGTCCAGACCATACGAATATTTTTTCAAAATACCCATACGGCCCATATAAAGTCTTGCGTGTTCTTGGATAATATATCAATTAATTAATACAATGTATATAATATTATTTTATGTATTATAAGCTCTTATGTTTAGAAACAACAAAGATTTTCTAAAAATCGTTATTTTATAGAAAATAAGAAAAAGTAAGAAGTTACCGTATAATTTTTTGGAAGATTTAAGATAAAATTTGAGATAAAATAATAAAAAAAATAGTGTTTCGTAAAAAATAAATTTGATATTAATTAAAATAAAATATGTGGTCTTCTTGTCTGAAAATCTGAAAATCTTGTCTGAGTAAAACATCCTTGAATACCACCTTTAAGAATCAACAACATATTTCCTGATTACCCCAAAATGGTGCAAATTCCAAAATCTCATAAAGAGACAGCTGAATAAAATAAATGCGGAAATAGCACAATGTTCCAAAAAGGAATACCCTCTGTCAATAATCAAAACTTTTATAACTTGCAGATCTGACATTTTGCTTTTATATATACCGTTTGCAAGCTTTGCTCACTATTATAAAGCCATGCCTTCATTGTGTTTGTCATATATTTTCATATTCTTTCAAAACATGTATTTCAACTTTTCTGTAATATCATTTTATTAAAAATCTAGGATCATATTTGTCATCCCGATTTCCCGTCGTTCAGTAAAATAAGCAAACCCTGACCCCGCTTAATTTGTTTGAACGTTCACATGTGTGTTCAATTCTGATACATGTATATAATTAAGTATCAGGGAATAATTGTGAAGTAAGAAATGCATAATTATACATATAAAAGTTGAAAGCATAAACGAAGTACGATATGAAATAAAATATACAAAATTATACAACTCTAGACGCTTTTTTATACTGTTGATGGTATGAAAGAATAATGAAGTTTTTGTATTTATCTGTTCAAGAAACCTATCTTTTTTGCAGACCCACCGTTAAATAGCCTAGGTGGCCGAGTGATCTAGGGCGCTGGACATAGTACAGGCGGTGTTGCCATAGATGACAACAAGCAGGGGTTCGAATCCAGCCGAAGACCTTGCTGGATTTTCCGATGTTAACAGGTTTAAAAAGATGATTTTCATCACTGTTGGCATTCGGAATCATACATTCTACCTTTGCAGCTCACCTTACCAACACATTATCATACATACAGTAGGGTGCAGACATAACCTCTCGCCAAGTTAACTTGAACCAGTCATAAAAGCTCTTCTAAGTTAACTTAGGACCGTTTTCAAGTTAACTTAGACCAGTCATAGAGCAGTCATAAAAGCTACTCTAAGTTAACTTTAGAACTGTTCTAGAGCCCTGACTGCTCTGACCTTTCTGGTCATAGAATCCTGACTGCTTTGACCTGTTCTGGTCGTAGAGCCCTGACTGCTCTGACCTGTTCTGGTCATAGAGCCCTGACCGCTCTAACCAGTCATAGAATTCTGACTGCTCTGACCTGTCATAGAGCCCTGACAGCTCTAATGTTACAGCAATGGAAACGTTCAACATTCTCAAATTAGCGCTCATCGTGTGCATCGTATGCGCTCGGCGTGTAAAGCATGCGTGCATCGTGTAATGTTCTCCGTTCATTTGCGTGTATGTTACGTGCGTTCACAGTGCGTGCGTTTATATATACTTTCATTCAAAAGACCACATTTTATAGATATATTTGCCCGTTTTCTTTGCCTAGAAAAATTATTTATTTTCATGAAAATTTCGAACAAATAAATATTTTTTTCCACGATAAGTAGGATTAATTTTTTACTGGGACCTGCATGGGACTAATATAAGTCCCACCTGGGATCAAGGTTAAATTATTAATTTACAAAATCGCCCAATTCCCACCCTGAAAATCAACTGGTCGTCCCCTTATTTCTGTTTTTGACAGGTAATATAGATATTTACAACTGCAACTTTATACAACTTTAAAAAATATTAACATATTAACATATAGAGTATCACATGTTTTGGTCTATACTATTCATGAAGAAAATCTGCCTTTTTTATATATTTTATGTTAATTGCAGCAAGTTGAAGTATTGTGGGCATCGATATAATATTGAGAAAAAAATCTGCCATTTCTTATATATTTCATGTTAAATTACGGAAAGTTGAAGTATTGCGGGTATCGATATAGTATCGAAAGAAGAAAATCTGTTTTTCCTTATATATTTCATATTTCATGTTAAATTACAGCAAGTTGAAGTATTGTGGGCATCGATATAATATCGAATGAAGAAAATCTGCCATTTCTTATATATCTTATGTTAAATTACAAAAGTTGAAGTATTACGGGCATCGATATAATATCGAATGAAGAAAATCTACTTTTTCTTACATATTTCACTTAAATTACAGTAAGTTGAAGTATTGCGGGCATCGATATAATATCGAATGAAGAAAATCTGCCTTTTCCTATATATTCAGGTTAAATTACATCAAGTTGAAGTATTGTGGCCATGGATATAATATCAAATGAAGAAAATCTGCCACTTCTTATATATTTCATTTTAAATTACAGCAAGCTGAAGTATTGCGGGCATCGATATACTATTGAATGAAGAAAATCTGCCATTTCTTATATATTTCATGTTAAATTTCAGAAAGTTGAAGTATTGCGGGCATCGATATAAAATGAAAGAAGAACTCTGCTTTTTCTTATATATTTCATGTTAAATTACTTATGTTGAAGTATTGTGGGCATCAATATAATATCGAATGAAGAAAATCTTCCATTTCTTATATATTTCATGTGAAATTACAGAAAGTTGAGGTATTGCGAGGATCGATATAATATGGAATGAAGAAAATCTGCCTTTTCTTATATATTTCATGCTAAATTTCAAAAAGTTGAAGTATTGCGGGCATCGATGTAATATCAAATAAAGAAAATATTTCATGTTAAATTTCAAAAAGTTGAAGTATTGCGGGCATCGATGTAATATCGAATGATGTATATCTGCTTTTTCTTATATATTTCATGTTAAATTACAGCAAGTTGAACTATTTAGAGCATCGATATAATATCAAATGAAGAAAATCTGCCTTTTCCTATATATTTCATGTTAAATTACTGAAAGTTGAAGTATTGCGGGCATCGGTATGATATAGAATGAAGAAAATCTGCCTTTTCTTATATATTTAAGGTTAAATTTCAAAAAGTTGAAGTATTGCGGGCATCGATGTAATATCGAATAAAGAAAATCTGCCTTTTCTTATATATTTCATGCTAAATTTAAAAAAGTTGAAGTATTGCGAACATCGATGTAATATCGAATGAAGAAAATCTGCTTTTTCTTATATATTTCATGTTAAATTACAGGAAGTTGAACTATTTCCAGCATAGATATAATATCAAATGAAGAAAATCTGCCTTTTCCTATATATTTCATGTTAAATTACTGAAAGTTGAAGTATTGCGGGCATCGGTATGATATCGAATGAAGAAAATCTGCCTTTTCTTATATATTTAAGGTTAAATTACAACAATTTGTAGTATTTTGGGTTGAAAATGAAATATGCAATTCTTCTAATATTTGATGTTTATGGCTGTTTGCAGGATATTTTATTTACTACAAGACTGATTTTCATTCAGTTTTGTATATTTATTTTTTACAAAATGACGGAAATTTACAATTTTCGAGCACATAAAAGTGACTGTTTTCTGATAGTTCTGATATGGTTTATACGGCAAAATTGAAGAAAATTGCACACAACGCGTGAAAAATTTGTGCGTTCGTTGTGTGAATCGTGTCCACGTGATAGGGATTTGTGGGATTTATCCATCGCTGTATTAAAGTTTGAATATTCACAGTTCTTGTATTGTTTTAGAGCTATACGACTAATTAGAGCAGTCAGGATTCTATGACAGGTTAAAGCAGTCAGGATTCTATGACAGGTTAGAGCGGTCAGGGCTCTATGACTGGTCAGAGCAGTCAGGGCTCTATGACAGGTTAGAGCAGTCAGGATTCTATGACAGGTTAGAGCGGTCAGGGCTCTATGACTGGTCAGAGCAGTCAGGATTCTATGACTGCTCCAAGTTAACTTCAAGTTAACTTAGGACTGTTCTCATGACTGCTCCCCAAGTTAACTTGGACGAGAGGTTATGTCTGCACCCTACTGTATTATATAGAGCTGTGTGCAACACTATTATCTATACGCCGTTAAATTCCACTGCTTAAAATGTGCTTTTCTCGTATCCTGATTACATTTTCATCCCGAATCAATGGCCTTAATATGACGCCATTCCAATTCCCGAAGTTAAAAATGGCATTTTCCTACGTCCCCGAAAATGGTCATATTCTTTGATAAATTGAAATCATCAACTGAAAACAATAAAATATTTGTATACAGTAAAGTTAAAACTAAATATATAATTGAAGATTCTATGTTAAATACCAATTTTGAAGATAGGAAAAATATATGCAAAATGAGAATTAGTGATCACTTTTCAGAAATAGAAAGAGCCAGATAAAAAAAAATTAGAAGAGAAAATAGAATTTGTAAATACTGTGATTTAAATCAAATAGAAGATGAAACTCATTTCTTTTTTCCAAAATATAACCTTATTAGACAGGAATTTAAAATAAAAACAAATGTAAATACTTTTGAAAACAATAATAATAACAATACAAATATTGTTGAGATATTATCTTCATCGGATCACTTGCAATATGTTGCTCCATTTATAATAAAGTCACTTATACTGAGAAAAGTGGACAAATGATTGCATGGTTCACCATCAACAATATAAAAAAAAGTTAAATATACGTATAGAGCTGTATAATTTTGTATATTTTATATTATGTTGTAATTATGCATTTCTAATAAAGATAAATAAATAAAATTGTTCCTACAATATTGGACGAAAGTTTTATTAAATATGTGAGCCTTGTCAGATGTAATTAAAAACAAAATACTTCTACCCGCTCTTCTACAATATTGTACAAACATCCAAAGTAAATAAATTGTTTATTTATTTATTTAACAATTCATATCTACCTGGTGTTATTATCAGGCAAAAATTAATTTTCATTCAAACGCGTTAGCTATTTTTACAAAAGACACGCCTCTCTCTGATGGACATGCAGGTGAATAGGTGCGGATTGCATTGAAATCATTGTTTTGTCGATTGAACCAATGAAATCGTGTTTTACATATATTGTTTTTGTTACAAATAGGTGTTTACATTGTCAAAGCGCTAAGCTGCTGTGCAATTGGTTGTGAGAAATAAATAAAAACACACAGGAGCTCAACAAAACTAACTTAGCACTAGCAGTGTAAGTAAGAAAGGACAATTCTGCCACAAGACCATTTTCCAAGCAGAAATCCTGCATAAGACCCCAAATTTTGTGCTCCGGGATGCAAATGGGTCTTGAGCGAGTCGGGGATGCTGAAAAGTGCTTGGAGGCAAGGACCCACCAAATTAGATTTAACAAGAAGTGATATGGATTGAAATACATATCAACTGGTCAATTCTATTTGTATAACTGTAGTTTTTAAAAGTTGCGGCAAGTGCTTATAGTTCTGTAGATTGTCATTTCAGTACCTTTTTTCCATTATAGGCACAAGTGGGAGACGTAGATTAACATTTTACTATATGGAAAAAGCACTTTGAAATCATTAAACTAATTTTTACCAAGTTTTTTTTTTGATACGCTTTCAAAAGTCCCTTTGAAAAACGGCGTCCGGTAGGTCTGCATTTCATTAAATAATAGGCGCAAGCTTTATTTTGGCTATAGTTGCATCACATAGACATATCTTAGTCCCTGACCCAACTTAAGAATATTTGCTATGAATACCCTCTATAGTTTTAATTTTGCATGTGTCTGCATTTTGATTCCCTTGTCTAAATTTTTCTCTCACATCGAAAAATTTACATAATAATTTAAAATAGACTAAAAAGTAAATATCTACAACAAATTTTGATTTCATGACGAAATATCTGCTTTAACATAAGTTATTTTTTTTCCACAAAAATATTTTCTTTAAAAAATTAAAATTTCCAGGTTTCAAACTTGACATTGAGAGGCTATATTTAGAACACATAAAAACTAATATATTGTAGGTTCATTTTCATTTCTGCATAATAAAAGACATTATAACAGTGTTATGGGGAAATTTGAAATTGAAAATTTGAAAGTCCGACTTCCTATTCCGTCCACAGTTCTTATCTCCCTAAGCTTCGCTACCTGCCCACAATCTCTATTTGTGGGTCTGTTCCCATATGAGACATAAGATGAATTTTTAAAACAAAATTTATGTGAATACCCTTTTTTAGAATGATTCACCTGTTCACTGTTCACTCTTGATTGGTCAAGTACGTGCATCTTAACTAGTGTACACTGATTCATCATTTATGGCCTTAAAATTATCTTTGTCCTTGTAACTGCAAGAATTACCCTTTCAAGGCAAAAAAATAATTATCTAATGAAAGAAAATCATTATACAATCATTAACAATATGGGTCACGATTGAGAGTGACCAACGGTTGCGCATTAATTTCTAATTATTATTTAATTAGTGGTTGTACTTCAGATTTATTTATTTATCACAATCATCAATTTCACTGGAGAAATTATTAACTTTCACTAGACTTCGATTCATCAGTTATACCTTAATCTTACAACTATCAAGGAACTATTTTCGCGCACCGACAAATGAGTAATTTGTGACCGATCGTAATACTGGTCTTCAATAAATTATATATCAGGAACTGATATCGACCAGGAAAATATGGATACCTAATAAATCATGAATTCCGAATCTTCTCAAAGGACGGATCAGCAAATCTGATTACTAGGTTCCAGACGGGAAGAGCGCGACGAAGAGGTGAGAAAGAGGACACAGGCTCAAAGGAAGGCTAGACGCGAGCCGATTCTGAGGTGGCGCGACCTGTCTTGGGAAATATTCCAAGTGGTGGAGGTCAAGGAGACGAAATGTCAGTATGGGGACGGCATGATTCTGATGCTGGAGAGGAAAGGGGTAGAGACCAAGGTCTTGGCTTGCAGCAGGATGGTCCAGGAAATGCAGCGGATGCAGCGGAAAAAGTGGCACTTGCTCAATATCGATAATTATGGGATGAAGAAGTCAAAGAAGAACGGGCATGACTACTTCGACTTTGAAGTGGTGATTTGAGGGGGCGTGGGAGAAATCATTTCTGATGGGAAAACCCATCGGAAAAAATATTTTAGGGCTGGAATCAGCGAGAGCCTTGGAAATGCTTGGATAGATCTTCGGTGATAGGGGCGAGGGCTGGCGCAAGCGATCCTTTCCATCGTAATAATTCTTCAGGCAGACGGCAGGGGCACCATCTTCACCCGGGAGCTGAGACTGATAGGATCTGGCAAAGCGGAGAGTATCGTGGTTCTTCTACTTGGCGAGTCGCTTGGCGATCAGCGAGAGCACTAGGGTGGTTATAGCACTCAGGCAAGCGAGGGATTCAAGGGGAGGGACACTGCGGCACCAACCCCGGTCAAAGCCGATCCCATGGTGCCACTGGTAAGCAACAGACTGCTGATGGAGGTCGCAGCTAGGACAATGAAGACCTCCTTATCCAGTCACTTATAGACGCGAAGCATGTTGGCATATTTTTGGACCTCGGACTCCAGGGAATCCTAGATTCTGGTATTTACTTCGTCGGTTATTTATCAAGCGGCTCTAGAGAAGCATGCCAAGGAGGGGGACGCTCTTGTATGCGCTATTGGGGCCTAGGATCAATCCGGTGCCGTCGGAGAGCTTACCATCTCGCTTCAGATATAAGCCATCACCCCGGACGACCTCCGGCAGTCGGGCTTGGGAGAGATAAATGAGGCTTCACGCAGCAGTTTTGGCCACCCTTCTTGAGGTATAATCCAGACCCCAAGGCCTTATTGACAGCGACGCCACCCAGACCGCTCAAGACCCCCACTCCCAAGGCTGGAAGGATGGTCTAGCATGGAGGGCCCTCATCGCCAGACCGGCGAGCATGGGGAAGAAGCCATCCTCTTTCTGCATATTTTGCTTAAGCTGAGTGGTGCTCATCTCCAAGATCATACCTCCTTCGCCGACATGCTTGAGCTTATTGATCTTCTAGATCTGCCGAATCGTGAGCAGCAACGTATCAGGGAGAGAGATTCTCGTGCAAGAGGCGGATGCTCTGGGGGCATGGCTTGCGTTTGGCTGCAAGTCTGAGCTTATCCCTCTGGCTTGAGGTCAGGTTCAGCCCATACTCGGAATACGTCGTTTATTTATATCTCGCGAAGGTGGAAGCGCATGATCAAGTGCTCGCCGCGGAGATCGAGAGACAGATAATTCTAATCGGTGATATGCATCACCAGCCAGTGGATGGTATTCACGGTCACGGGAAGGTAGATCAGATTCTTGGGGTTCTAGACGATCTTCATGCCGGGGAAAAATGTTGGGGAAAAAGCTATAGATGACGGGCTGCTGCACGCCGTTGACGTAGCCTCCACTTATGATATCGCTATTCACCTGGATGTTATTGACGTTGATGATATTCACGATGCTCTCGCTCTCAAAATATCTATTGGTCTTGGCATCGTAGATATAGGTCTCATCGCTGAATCCAAGGACGGACCGGATGCTATTGGGGACGTCGAAATCTACTTGGTAGTGCTCTCACAGGATGAGGACGGCTCTCAGAGTCGCTCGGTTGGGCCCGGTTATGATCTTGGCGCCGTGGCCATTTTGAAGCATACGCCTCTGGATCTTGGCATTGATATTATTGATATCGTAGGATCCAATCTTCAGGGCGATGGAGAACCAGCGCACGCCATCGTCGGGGGGAGTAGTAGAAGACGCGATTTCTCTCGTGAATATTGGGGAAGGAGTAGTAGATCTCCAGTTTGACCAGGGCCATCTCGTAGCTCCTGGAGGGGTCCAGGCGGATGGGCCGATAGAATCGCTTGGAGATCCGACCGCCCCGTCCAGAGATGACCAGGGAGAATCAACGATTGGGACCATATTCTTGACGATCGGCTGAAGCTCTGTCATTTATATATGGCTCAGTAGACGACGCTTATCTTTCGGTCATCTGATTCGAATTGGAGGATGCGATCGGAGATGATTAAGGCGTAGGCGTATCGATCGTCGAGTCCTTGAGGCGCTCGCTCTACTTGGAGACGTCGAATACGTAGAGGGGATGGATATCCGTGAAGTCGACCGGGGTGATGCCTGGATTGCTCACCAGGTGATCCATATTGAAGAATTTCCAGCGGAAATCGGCGGCCTCCTTATACATGTTATAGAGCCTGGAGATCCTCTGATTCGTGAAGGAGGCATTATAATCCACGACGGGATATTTCTGGGAATTCAAAGTGACCCAGATATCATTTACGAGGCAGTGGTCGAAGATGGCGGGGTTGGCTTCTTGATCGCTACTCGTAGCGGTCTGGAAGGCGACGATCACCAATCGGGGTCTTTCGGGGATGCTTCTGGTGGAGAGGCGCATGGTGAATTTATTGCTTTCGGGGACGGCGATCGAATCGCACTGCCACATGCGGAAGCCGATATCTAGCTTCACCTTGCTCTCGATGGTCTTATAGAGCCGCAGCTTCTGCTCGTCGGAGGGCATCACATGGGGGATGAACCATGAGAGATTGCTGAGGACGATCTTGCCAGGATCGTTGATATTTGCAACACCCCGGAGGATGGCGTCATTATCTGATGCGCGAACGAGAGTGAGCTCATGCTTGAATCCGTATACCAGCTTTTCGTAGTCCTAGGCAAAGCCGAAGATATGTTTCAAGGGGATGGTGAAGGAGAAGGATCTCTTATTGACGGGCTTGGCAATGACGTAGGCCTTCCGCGTGGCAAATCTCAGATTCGCAACGGCGGCGGCGGGGGAGGTTTCTTTGACCCATAGCTGGTTGAGGAGCTTGGAGAAATCGTAGGGATACGTGAGGAGGCTCAGCATGGTGGTGGCGACCGCGGGATCGTTCAACGTCTTGACGGCGGCAGAAATGAAGACTCGCATGAGCAGACTTTTCACGGAATCGAATATTCCCCGACCCCCGACCGCATATTTGCGGCGATATCCGTGCTTCGTGACTAGCATAGTTTATGTAAGGATATTACGATGGAGGCGCTTAAACCTGGCATTATCGATATATTTTCCACTTCGGAGGGCGTCGAGGATGGCTATGATCTCATTGCAGACGCCGGTATTCCCAGCCTTGAAAGCCTCGGCACATAAATCTAAGCGCTCGGTCAGTTGCGTCGGGTCTGATGGAAGGAAGAGCATCGCGCTCCCTTTCTTATCCTCATCATAGATATGGGATACGATTGCCTTCCACTTAAACCTGCGGTTTGACTGGCGGGAGGGGGGTCATGGAGAGGGCACTATTATTCTGGTAGATCCCAAAGGTCCTTTTCAGGATATCGCCGTAAGCCTCCAGATCGTCCATTTCGAAATCTTCGGTCCTCTTCGTCAACATGAGTTTCCAGATTCTAGGCGTTCCCTTATATCTCATTGACCAGGAGATCGCCGACGTCGAAAGTGACCGGAGCATTCCCGATGAAAATTTCGCCATTCTCCGATCTCAACCGAAAAGTATGATCCGCCTGATTGGTCATACATTTTGTTGTACTCATCTGAAGATAGTGCTGCGCCGGGGGCCCTAGAA
>MJUU01071168.1:14926-26832 GCA_002080025.1 Modiolus philippinarum
CATTCACCACTCTCCGTCAGATCGGCTTGCAGGCGCTGGGAAATGCAAGATTGACAGAGATCGCCGCACTTCTCCTGACTGACTCTCGGATTATCTACTCCGCACCAGCATCATCTGAGATCTTTGAACTGCTCGAGATGATGCTCGAGCGAGCACCTGCGGCAGAGATTTCTTCAAGGGATGGTTTTTCATCATGGGAAGAATTCATCTAGTTTCGACCGAATATTTTCCGGTTTCCCGTGGACTGGTCAGATCGATGGTCAGCCATGGGGTTCCGACCAGCATCGGCGGCAGAGGGTCTTGAATTGATCGAGCGATAGGTCCGTACTGAAGTCGCGATGGATATGGTCGGGATTTCAATCGTCCTGGCCTAAGAGGCAGATGGAGTAGCTCTGGCAGAGATAGAAGCAATTGACGTTATTATGGAGGCTGCGCACGTAGTGATCCTCGCACTTATTTTGCTTGTTCAGAATCAAATCGTCGAAGACCATCAGATTCTTATCCGCCGGATCGAGCTCGTGGGGGTCGGGGACGTCGCCGTCCTGCTCGAAGGAGGCATCGATCCCACCAGTACCTCGGGGAAGAGTCTCGACGAGATCTAGCGGCGGATATTCATCCTGCAAGGTGAGAAGCTCTCGGATGGTCTTTTTAGTCAGACCCTTCCCCAGCACCGCTCGCAAGAGCTGATAGATGGACTGGTGAAGAGATTTCCGGAAGACGTAGAGGCGATTGTAGTCCAGTCCACCCAGAGCGTAGGAGAAGATTATTCAGCAACGTGGCCTTGCCGCAGCCCGATTTCCCAACGATCAGACCGCGAATCGATCGCTGGGGGAGGACATAGTGATTGCTCCTGGTATGTGCGGCGGCATCGTAAGAGATATCGTGCATGTCCCTTTATAAATATATAGCATGATCTACTGAGTGAAATGCCGAAAGCCCAACGATACGCAAGGGGTCCGCGAAGTGGTAGTAAGCGACGGGAGACTGCGGAAGGTCGAAACCTGTGCCGTCTGCCGCTCCCAGAAGTCCCAATTTATCGCTGCGTCGGGCGCCGGGCTCTGGAATAAGATGCTCAATTGCATGCCCGTGGAAACGCACTTACCAGGGCATAATTTCACCGGACCCAGCACGAAGCTCCATAAGCGTCTGAAGTCAGACGGCACCCTCAAACCCTGGTCCATGCCAATCAATCGCGTGGATAAGGCCTCCTATCATCACGATCTCTGCTTTGCTCAGCATCAGGAAATGGCCCCTGAAATCTATCTGCTATAAGACCATGCTCCAGGAGCTGGACGGCATTCAGCAGCCCACGGCCCGCAAGCGTATGGATCGAAGGATCGTCAGACCACCCTTTTGCGGATATCTTCTATGGTCATCCCGAATACCGAGTTGACCATGAGCTTGAAGAAGTCCTTCTCGAAAGCGCTGGATTCCGCCGCCCTGCAGGCCGTATTCTTCTCCACGAACTCCCTTAGCCATGGGATCTTGGTAAATCGCAGGACACGATGGATTTTCTTCAGCTTCAGACTTGAGCGAGATACTTCTTGAGATTCACGTAGTGGACTACGTATTTCTCCTTGTCGTGGAGGTTGGCCACCATCTTGCTGACTCCATTGATCACCATTGATTTCGTTGCGAGGGGATAGTCGTTGTGGCAATCGTGGAGCTACCTAGGATATTTGAGATCCACTTTCAAGATGAATCCTTGCTCATCATCTTCGCCGAGCGTGCTGATCCACTTGAAATCTGCAGTGGACTGAGCCCGACTCATCGCCCACCCGTAGAGATTGTTGGCGTCCACATACATCAGTTAGTTGGTCGGCTTGCTCGGATCGAAATCTTGCACGTAGAGATTATTCGCCCGAGCATATCTCTGAGACGCCATGGTCAGACCCCGCAGATACCCTTCTCAACCATGAACAGCATATCGGGGTCTCTGTGAAGCTCTAGCTTGATATTGCTAACCTTGAGCGCGGCGTCGTAAGCTAAGCCTGGCGCTGTACAGCAGTTCGCCGGGTCGAGTCCATAGTGCTTCATGCATATTTTGCGGAAATTCTCGAAGACGTCTGTGAGCAAGACCACGTCGGTCTCCAGATAGAGGTAGTGGTAATCGCGCATGGTCTTGCGTCCAAAGGCCCCATACCCTTTGAGCGTGAGCGTAATCTTCCATGCTGATATGCTTACCGGTGAGCGTGCTGAAGGCTTCCTTGGGAGGGAGCTGGGTCTCCTGGAGCCTCTCGAATCTATCCATATAGTCGTAGGGGTAGACACCTTGCGCAGAAGCAGGTCTAAGTGATGGCATCTATGCCCGATCGCCGCGCTGGGGATATCGTACCCTTCATCCATCACTTTGATCGTGAAGTTGATATCCGCCCCGACGACTTCTTTCACCCTCTGAGAGCAGCCTTGGAGAATCTCGGGCAGCCTAGTGCTTGATCACTTCCTCCATGATCTGCCTCATCCCCCCATAGTAGTCCCGGGCCAGGCTAGTGCGTCATGCTTGAGCCTGACGATCTTCCCATTGATGATGGCAAGCAGGTAAGTTTTGGCATCGTCCCGGCTGATTCCCTCGTAGACCATCAGGTCCGCGATTAGCTTTCCCCAGTCGCCGATATATGCGTCGAACCCCGTGCAGGCCATCCCATTTTCGTGGCAATGCCAGGAGAGCAGAGTCGGGTGCGCATACTTCATATCGATATCGATCATATGATCTTAGCATAGGGTATGGCGGATGTGGCGGTTGATATTCTGAAGGCCGATCTTCCCGCTCGTCCAATACCCCCCGAAGCCATCACGCTGGTAATATCTCATCGGGCACTCACCCAGGTCATTGGTGCGGGCCAAGTAATCTTTCAAGAGCGTGATCTGAGTATCCTTATCAACCTTCTCCCCCTTGAAATAGCTACTCCCATCTCGTAGTCTTCTGGGTGCGTCACGATATGCTTCAGCTTTTCCCGATCGATCACCTCAGGAAAGTTGATGCTTCGCCCATTCTCAGACTCAAAGTGCCGTATCTTGAAGAGCCCCCGATGCATCGGCTTGGCCTCAAATTCCTGTCTCATATTGGTGAAGGCATCGGCAGGCGTGGATTCTACCAGCTTCTGTAGGCTTGTCCCGATGAACTTGAAGCCGTCTATGAATCGCAGGTGCTAATAGAGCGTCTTCTCTTTTCCCTTCTTATCCTTGTATGAGCCGACCGCCATGCTCTTGGTGAATGATATGTAGAGCTCTTCCGTGTTGGGAATGCAATCGATCTTGCCCTCAGTAGGCCCCAGTGCCTTGATGAAGAGGTTGGCATCGTAGCCTGCCAGGTGAAGCAGACAAGGACAGTCACCTCCAGCTGCTGAACCTGTGGTGTTGACGGGAGATCCAGAGACGAGGGACGTTTACCTAAGGCATTTGAGGTCAATCTGGACAGAAAAGGCGACTGGTAACCGTACAGGGCAGGTACAACTTTACTTTAAACCAGTTGTTAGATTCAACATTTGAAGAGATGGTGCGTAACATGGCCAGCCAGCAGACCACAGGCGTAAAGATAAACCTGTCTTTCGGTTTTATTTTGCGTCATGTAGAGATTTGAGAGCTACGCTACTACCATCCGAGCCAGAACAACGCCAGGTTTTTGGAGACGCCATATCTGATTAGAACGACCGAAGATTTGGAGAAGTTCATCGAGGAGCTGAGCAGACACGATGTCCTGGAGTATGTGCGACAAGAGAGACCAGATACCAAATGGGTAGTGCACCTGCTGACAAATGTGACATTTAATGTCAGTAACCTGATACAGCATCCTATAGGTGCCATAGTGGTTGTGCCAGACTTCTTCCCGTGGAACCAGTGCTTGGTATGTATGACTGAGGTCCCAAATTGGCCGTACGAGGAAGATCACAGATTTTCAAGTGTTTGGCTGTGCACAGAGGGGCTGCAGTGACCGCAGTCGAGAATTCAGCCAAGACGTACTCCAGAACGGAGTTCCAGGTTGTGTGTTTGGACGACTTTGCGGTGTTGAGCAGTTTTTCTAGGTCAACGTGTTTGTCTACGACCTTTAGCAGACAGAAGAGGGAGAAGTTGCAGCTAGATTGGTACGACGGTCACCATACAGCTACGAAAGTACCATGAACCTGAACCTGTACCAGCAGCATTTTACCTACATCACTGATGTAGAAAACTGCAACCACAGTTACCAAGTGTGACGGTTTATGGACCCATATTTGACATCTGCATCGTCATGAGATGAGACGCTTTGGGGAGGTAATCTAGAAGTTTCCTGGAGGTGTATACCATAAACGATCGAGCAGTTGGAAGACGAATCCATCTACGTAGCAGCTTAGGACCGGTATTATTCTTACAGAGCCACCTATGAGATTGAGGTGATGCTGCAGCTTACAGATAAAAGACCTTCGGAGAAAGTAAAATGGACCAACCAACATGTCCTGTTGAGTGTGTTTGTGTGTACCAACGTGCCTGGGTACACGGGTACCAGTGTCCGAGGGTGATTCAAAGAGAACGATGGAGTTCTGTTTGAGCTACCTGACAGATATCAGCTATGATGCGTACAACAGATTGATGGAGAAGTAGGAAAGTGTGTTTCAGCAGATTCATGAAAGACTTGACAGCGACTTGGATTGGTTGAGTGATGAAAAACAGAAAGCTAGGAGAAGCAATACCTGTACAAGATGCAGCAGAAGTTGGAGCATAACCTGAAAAAGCTACCGTGAAGTCCTGGATACGGATACGGTTACCTGTCGCCTCTTCTGTCCAGTTGGAACTCTAATGCCTCAGGTACAGGGTCCTCCTCTCTTGATCTTCCGGCAACACCACAGGTTTAGCAGGACTTTCCATAAATGGTGATGAATCTGTCTTTGTCTGCTTCACCACAGGTCCAAGTACTGGTACAACTGGTCTCTTCATGGATGGTCTCTACTTGGCATTAGGTCGTTCATGCAAGGTATGGTGACGTGCCATTCTGTCTAGTCTGTTCAAGTATTGGCCACATACTTCATATTCCATGTTGTAGCTGTTGGCCGCTTCATGCCTCTTCCTGGAATCTGTTCTATTTAATACCGGGTCACACACTTTGCAGCTGTAGACCTCCACCTTCTGTCATTCTTGCTGTTGGGTCTTCTGATGCCTATCTCGGGCCTCCTTCCTGGCGAAGTCATTCCCAATCTCGTCACAGGAATAAGCATCTTGGTCCGCTAGGTGGCTCTTCATATGACATAATAGGTTCTTCTTCTCAGTAAACAGCTTTGCACACGTCTCGCAGTAGATCATGGTGACTGTTCCTTCCCGCGGACAGAACGATACTTATCTAAAGTAAACTGTATATATACTTTTGACGCGGACGTGACAGTAGACACTGGGTGTATTCGCTCAGGTCAACACTTCCGGTTGCAAATTTTTCTGCGCAGATGGATTGAGCATGTACAAAACTCCTGGTCAATTCAAGGGGTGTCTTCTTTCACGTCCAATTCAAGATGATTAAAAATGGAGGGAACATTTCAAAAAGGAAATATTAAGTGAACGTCTCAAACATTTAAGGAGGGCGAAATGGGAGAGATGAAAAATATGGCAACAGAAAAGGGGAGATAATTTAGTGGAAAATCTCAGAATAGCAGACCATAGAAGAAAATTTGATGGAAAAGGGGAAATCACTCTGACTAAGAATAAGATAAAAAAAAATGACGGGACATCTAAAAATTGCAGATGATACTATTGAAATTAAAGGGAAATGGGAAATCGCCTAAGAATTCGATGAAAAAAGGATATAATTATGTTTTTACGGAGGATATGATAATGAAATGACCATAACACAAGACACTATAGAATTATGGCGGGATTTGGGAAATTACTCTTAGAGCCACATGCAACAATCACTTTGTGTTATGGTCACGTAACTTCCGCTTCTGGTCACCTGACTTCCGGTGGCAACAATTCCGGCTCCACCAACACAAATATGAGATTGATCGTCCCTATATTGTACTTTGGGCAAAATCTGTATTTTTCGATGTAGGGTACCCTGTATGGAACAGCGTCCGAATTTTTTGTACGGATCTAGGGATCATACGTTATGGCTCAAACGAAAGCTATTACATGTACCTACCTGCCCTATAACGCTCAACTTTGCGAAGCCCCTAGAAAGGTCCAGCCGACATTGGCCAAGTTGGTCCAAATTGCCTTTTTCACTATACAAACCTAGGGTACCCTCCGTAAATTTCGGTGCCAAAATTTTCGTACGATTCAAGGGATCATACCCTAAGGTCAAAATGAAAGGCTTTACATGTACCTACCCGCTATATAATGTCCGACTTTGCGAAGCCCCTTGCAAGGTCCAGTCGACATTAGCCAAGTTGGTCCAAATCGGTATTTTTCGATGTAGGGTACCCTGTATGGAACAGCGTCCGAATATTTTATACGGATCCAGGGATCATACGTTATGGCTCAAATGAAAGCTATTACATGTTCCTACCTGCCCTATAACGCTCAACTTTGCGAAGCCCCTAAAAAGGTCCAGCCTTAATTGGCCAAGTTGGTCCAAATTGCCTTTTTCACTATACAAACCTAGGGTACCCTCCGTAAATTTCGGTGCCAAAATTTTCGTACGGGTCAAGGGATCATACCCTAAGGTCAAAATGAAAGGTTTTACATGTAACTACCTGCCATATAATGCCCGACTTTGCAAAGCCCCTAGCAAGATCCAGTCGACATTAGTCAAGTTGGTCCAAATCGGTATTTTTCGATGTAGGGAAGCCTCTATAGAACAGCGTCCGAATTTTTCGTTCGGGTCTAGGGATCATACGCTATAGCTCAAATGAAAGCTATTACATGTACCTACCAGCCCTATAAAGTCTAACTTTGCGAAGCCCCTGGAAAGGTCCAGCCGACTTGGTCAAGTTGGTCCAAATCGCCGTTTTCACTATACAAACCATACGGTTCCTTCGTAAATTCGGCATCAAAATTTTCGTACGAGTCTGGGGTCATACGCTATAGATCAAATAAAAGCTATTACATAAACCTACCTTCCCTATAATGCCCGACTTTGCGAGGTCCATAGCAAGGTCCAGCCGACATTAGCCAAATTGGTCCAAATCGGTATTTTACGATGTACGGTACCCTCTATGGAACAGGGTCTGAATTTTTCGTACGGGTCTAGGGATCATACGCTATGGCTCAAATGAAAGCTATTACATGTACCTACCTGCCCTATAAAGTCCAACTTTACGAAGCCCCTGGAAAGGTCCAGTCGACATTGGTCAAGTTGGTCCAAATTGCCGTTTTCAATATACAAACCATAGGGTACCTTCGTAAATTCGGTATCAAAATATACGTACGAGTCTAGGGATCATACGCTATAGATCAAATAAAAGCTATTACATAAACCTACCTGCCTTATAATGCCCGACTTTACGAAGTCCCTAGCAAGGTCCAGCCGACACTGGCCAAGTTAGTCCAAATTGCCCTTTTCACTATACAAACCAAGGGTACCCTCCGTAAATTCGGTGCCAAAATTTTCGTACGAGTCAAGGAATCATACCCTGGGTCAAATTGAAAGGTTTTGCAAGTACCTACCTGCCATATAATGCCCGACTTTGCGAAGCCCCTAGCAAGGTCCAGCCGACATTAGCCAAGTTGGTCCAAATCGGTATTTTTCGATGAAGGGTGCCCTCAAAAAGAACAGTCCGAATTTTTCGTACGGGTCTAGGGATCATACGCTATGGCTCAAATGAAAGCTATTACATGTACCTACCTGCCATAAAATGCCCGACTTTACGAAATTGCTAGCAAGGTCCAGCTGACATTAGCCAAGTTGGTCCTAATCGGTATTTTTCGATGTAGGTACCCTCTATAGAACAGCGTCCGAATTTTTCATACGGGTTTATGGATCATACGCTATGGCTCAAATGAAAGTTAATACATGTACCTATCGGCCCTATAAGGCCCAACTTTGCGAAGCCCCTACAAAGGTCCAGCCGACAATGGCCAAGTTGGTCCAATTTGCTGTTTTCACTATACAAACCATAGGGTACATTCGTAAATTCGGTATCAAAATTTTCGTACGGGTCTAGGGATCATACGCTATGGATAAAATGAAATTTATATTGGTCCAAAGTATGGTTTTTACTATACGAAACTAGGGTATCCTCCTGTAGAGTGTGTAAAGGTGATTTATTCCTTTGATTTTAGGGTACGACGTCAGTCAAAGCAATACTAATTTTGGCATTTCTTCTCATTATCTCCCCTTCATGATCAATAGAATATATCAATAATCCACTACAAAATAGATTTTTTTTCTGGATTTTATGGATTTTTGTCCTTTTATTATTTCAGATGAATAGTAACCTTGCGTCCATGCAATTAAGATACTGTATATTATGTCCATTTTTTGCACTAGTTTGTATAGCACTATTTTCGTTTTTGTAGGCGATGGGTGTGGGGTGAATTTGCCCAGAAATTGTTTTTTTTTAAAGAAAATCTCAAACAAATTATTTATTTTCACCTTTCACAGAAATAATTCATTTGTATTTACAATAAAAATTTTATTTTTCATAAGTTATTTTCATGTCAAGTAGGATTAGGATATTTATTTTCATTGGCATCAAAATTAAGTTATTTATTTACAAAATCGCACAACAGCCTCCCTATCCTCTCTGAACATCAAAAAGTAGTCCTCTTAGTTACATTGAACATATTGTGATTCTATTATGAGAACTATGTTCCTTTCTGTGAATTTGGATAGTTGAACGTCAAAAGAACACGTCAATAAAGTAAGAATTTGGTAAATCAATCTAAGTAATTTTGTACATATTTACAGCCATTTTTTACATAATAACACCACGTTATTAAAGTTTCAAAAAGAACCTGTCCTGTCGAATGCAACACATAAAATTCGTAATTATAAATAGAACGGGTCATAGCGCGGACTTCCAAGAGATCACCATATCAGCTGGTTTAATTAAGAAAACAGAACATATATCTACCCTAATTTTAATTGAGATCTTTATTCTTTTATCATTTTAATTGATCTGTATGCAAATTTCCAAGAAATTTGCCGAACGCATTCTTTCTTATTGTGGGCTAGCGGTTATTGTCGGCTGTTATTGTTGGTTAGCTTCACACTAGTCCTTTGCTATATAAAGGTGGGGAATCTTTCAAAAAACGATCTGTCAAAAAACATACAAAATACATATACATAATTGTATTAAAAGTCTTAAAAGTCAAAGGTTGACTTTTTGGTCTTTGTGAACAGTATTTGTTTAAAAAAGATACAAAACTGCTGGAATTAGATCAATTAATTAATACTCTATGTGGGGGTGTGGATTAAATGCACGTTAGATTGCAAATCATACATAAACGTATACTGAAGATAATTTGAATGGGCTGGATGACAATTTCGGCAACTTATGCTGCATCAGCGGCATTACGACCAAACTATAGAAAATTTGATATCAAAATGTGAAAGATCATGGAACCTAAAATGATCTTAAGAATTAATGGTGCCAAATAAAGTTATAATATATCCCTACGATTTAGGGAGAATATCGTTATTCTTCCTACAAAAACCTTATTTTAGATAGTAAATTTCACATCATCATTGCAATAGGATATGAATATGAAGTAAAAAATCTGTTTTTTTAATAAAGAAAGGTTTTTCGAAAGTTTTATTTTAGGGTTTCTAATAAATCTATTCGCTCCTTTTAGCTCACCTGGCTATGCCAGGGTGAGCTTTTACCATTACTTTGTGTCCGTCGTAAACTTGACATTCAAAGATCTTCTCCTCTGAAACCACTGGGCAAATTGGAGAATCAAACTTGGTCACAATAGTCCTTGGATGGTCCCCTTTAAAAATTGTATCTGGCAGAACGATTGTCCCTTCCGAACAAGGTATCAGGCAGGGCCGTACCTCATCTAGGATGGCTGCCAGCGGGGAACATAGTTTTTACATTGGACCTTATGGAAAACACATTCAAAGATCTTCTAAGAAATTACTGGTCCAGTAAGAACTAAAGTTAGCCACAATGGTCCTTAGATGGTTCCTATATAAGATATGTGTTACCTAGATTTTAAGAGGAACCCCTACCCAAATATTTTTTAAATGTTAGTCTGATATGGATTGTGATGGATGGTAAAGCTTTCGGTTGCCATGGAAATAAAACAAGAAAATTGAAATTTCAGAGACAAAAATTTATTCTACTTAATTTTATGTTTTTTTTCTGACATATGTATACACTAGTTAATAAGAAGAACCCTTGTCAAAATATTTTAAGGGGGCACGTTTATATTTGAGCAATATTTATTAAATGGATTATCAGGGGAATCCCTGCCCAAATTATTTTTGAAAGATTGTTTGAAATCGGCCCAAATGGATTACAGATTCAAAGATTTCTTCTCAGAAACAACTTGTCCAACTAGAATTCAATGGTACTTTGATAAAGCCTTTCAATAAGGGATCTGGCAGGTCCATACCACACCAAATATGGCTGCCAACAGTAACATAGTTTAACATTTGACACATTGGAAAACACATTCAAAGATCTTCTCGGAAACTAGTAATCCAATAAGAACCAAACTTAGTCACAATGGTCCTTAGTTGAATTACCATAAAGACCATAAACAGTCAAGTTTCACATGTACGTAAAGTAAATACTTACACACGCGTTTGCAAATATGCTGGACAGATAAGTACAACCCTTTGTCAAATATTTGCACACATGGTAAAATATATCGAAATTAGCGTTTTCGTGAAGTGTAGGTTTTCCTTGTTATTTTATCAAAAGGTTAATTTTAAGAATCTTCAACTGACATTTTCTAAGGTAGTATACCGTATTATATTATGCATGTGACAAATTTGTAGATTTCATTGAAGAATGTAGCAAATTAGAAATTTAATGTGTTCTAAGGGAAAAACGGGGAGTGTAGTAGTTTAAAAAAAAATAACAGAAAAAAATAATTTTGTTTGACCGATTACAACACTACCCCCCCNCACACACACACAATAGATTAAAATAAAACGAAATTGAAATTTTCATAGGCGAGGGCATTTGCATTTGAGGATTTTGCCTTTTCTTAAAACCACAATTTTTGGACTAGAATTTTTACAGGTTCTGATTGATATGCATTCAAGTTACGCACATCTGTTTTCGGTAAATAAAAATGTCCAATCAAATCTTAGAATACTATAAACAAATAAAGTCCTCGTCCATTTATCGTATGCAAACAGTCAATTATAATTTAAACTCTTGAGCAAGCAAAGCAAGCAAACTTGCCAAACGTTTGGACTACGTGCTCTATGAAAATATATCTAATGCGCAATTTCATCGGATGTTAAACAGGTTCTGATTGGTTAATTAAAACATAACTGTCTAGGCATAATTATTTTAGGCTAAGGCTAGGCATAAGTATACTTAAGGCTAGGCAGAAATACTTTTGTCTAGGCTTAAATACTTTAGGCTAGGCATAAATACTTTTGGCTAGGCATAACTTTATTTTAGGCTAGGCATAACTTTATTTCAGGCTAGGCATAAATATTTTAGGCCAGGCAAAACTTTTTATTTTTGACGCTAATACCGCACCATACATAATTATACTGTAGACTAGGCATAAATACTTTAGGCTAGGCATAAATACTTTTGCCTAGGCATAAATACTTAAGCCTAGGCAAAACTTTATTTTAGGCTAGGCATAAATATTTAAGGCTAAGCAGAACTTTTTATTTTTGACGCTAATACCGCGCCATACGTTTTGTCAGGTGAGCGATACAGGCTCAGTCTCTGAGCCTCTAGTTTTCCAAAGGATTCCTTATGAAAAATTATCACAGCGCTTCCTTACCCAGCTATGAGGGGCCGAAGTGGGCCAAAATTGTAAATTTACAGATAACCTAAAATTTTTATTTTTCATCGGATTTCGAT
>MJUU01071169.1:7329-29838 GCA_002080025.1 Modiolus philippinarum
AATGGCTAACCCTCCAAAATGGCGATTATTGTGTCTGGAAGCTTTTCTACAGATTGGATGAAAATCAAATGTCCCAATATTATAGATACCCGCATTATTCCCAATATGAGTTTCTGCCAGAATGACCAAGTCATATTTTTTTTATCTCATTTATGAAATGCGGGTCCCTGGTCTTGTCGTGAGCTTTTTGATTTTAGGCCCCCTATGTTCCAGAAACACATTTTAATAGATGTGTTGATGCCTGTAGTAATTGGCATAGTACACATTTGATTTTATGTGTCTTATTTTATTGTTATTTTTTAAATAAATTAAAGCTATGTACAGTATATGTTAGTATGTATGAAAAGTTGCTGACTTGCTGTCAGACTTAAAATCTACCTAGTGTACCCCTGACTACCAAAAATATTTCTATTACTCTACAAAGAATGTAAAATAATATAAGAATATGTATATATAATAATCAATAAAGTACTCAAATATTTAAGCATGAAATATTGTGATTTCACAAGTTATGGCGGATTATTTCCTCTACCACGGCCTCTGTATGCCCCCCTTTGTCTCGAAGCACTTCTTGGCCAACGGGTTGGTAAGGGGACATTTAGTGCCGCATGAATTGCCCTTTTGAAGTTAGCAGCTAGTATGGATAATCCTTTATCATTGAGATGAACTCCATCATCTGCTAAAAGATTTCTGTTTGGATTTCCTAGGACAAGCATATTACTATGATTAACAAGATATACATTGTCGACTCCAGCAAACTTTTGTTTTGCAAGAACATTTATAAGTTGCGCATTGGTTGAGTGGGTCATTGAATCACACCGTGGTGTTGTTAACAAAATCACTAATTTAAGAAGTGGCCACCTTGAACAATTTGTAGCAATCTGAAATATGTCATCCACACATTTTTGAGGTTTTGTGGCTTTTAAGTCGTTTGTTAAGGAATGGAGTAATAGCACAGTAGGTGGTGTTGTCACAGAATCAAGATATAGTGATATGTCTCTCATTGTATACTGCACTTCCTTTTGTACCGTAGCTATATTTGTTAGCTTATCTTGCTTTATTCCCTCAACATGTGATGTACCTACAAGTAGAACAGTTGGTGCGGTTTCACTTGTTTTGCTTGCGGAAAAACTGTCTTGTTTACTTTGGTCCATCGATGATGAAATTTGCATTTTTAGTTGAATAATCTCATCCCTTTCATGATTTAGCTTAAAGTTGAGATCCTTGATGCTGATACTTAATATTTCAAGTTCATCATTTTTGTCCTTCAGCTGTCTTCCTAGAGCTTCCTGCTCGTCTCGGGTGGTTTTAATTGAATCTTGCAGTTGTTCTCTTGTCTCTTTAAGTATTTTCCTTCCAGTAGATACCAAATCATTAAACTGTTCGGTTTGTAGAGTGTTATTACTTTTTTCCAGTTTAAGTTGGACTTCAAGATGTGATTTTCCCTGTTTCAGAATTCTTATTTTGTTCTCAAGGTCACTAATTGTTTGGCCAGTGTTTGCCTTCTGTGCTGATTTTGTTTTAATAGCAACAATGATTTGTTCTGTATTTGCTGTACAGCTACGTTCTAATTTTATAAGCGAGTCACCAAAAGTTTGCTCTAGTCTTTGAAGATCACTTAAAATTATCTATTGTATTGTTATTTTGATCTTGGTATTCATCTTTATCAAATGTCTCTACTTCTTTCACATGCGTGTCATGTTTTGTGGCATCTACATGCGTGTTGTGTTCTGTGCTGTCAATTTCACAGTTTTCAGGAAATGGACCACATATTTTATGTAAAATGTTCGTAAGGACTGGGAAGTCAGTTGAGACAAAATCTTTATAACAGTTCCCTTGGACTTGGATAAGACCTGATTTTAAGAAGAATGTAAGCTTATACAGCCTGTCTTCTTTACTGTTTTTAGGTCAATAGTAACCTTCTGTAGCGGGTTGTGATTAGAGATCGTTTCGGGACTGTCCACCCAGGTCACTTTCTTGTCACCCTGGATGCCTACAATTTCATAGAAATATATGTGCAGCGCTTTGATCCAGGGTTGTAGTCTGCTTTGAATTGTTCTATAAGCTACTATTCTTGCCTCGCGTTCATATATACTTGTATCCAGACGTTCATAAGAGCAACGACAGGCGCGGATCCAGGAAATTTGAAAGAAGAGGTTGATATTTTTCTGTATGGTTATATTTTCGGGTCTTATACAGGCGCGGATCAGGAAATTTGAATTTTTTTTATATTTTTCTGTATGGTTGTATTTTTGGATCTTATACAGGCGCGGATCAGGAAACTTGAAAAGGTTTTTTTGATATTTTTCTGTATGATTATATTTTTGGATCTTATACAGGCGCGGATCAGGAAATTTGAAAAGGGGGTCCAAATAGAGTTGTAAGAATGAGCGGAGCGAGGCGCGAAAATTTTTGGAGGTATTTCTTATTAAAACACTAGAATATTCATTAAAAATACATGACTGTCCAGAAAAAGGGGATTCCAACCCCCGGACCCCCCTTTGGATCCGCCAATGTTATGTGCAAAATATTACAAACAGGCGTATGGAAAACAAAATGGTAAAACTCGTTGACGTGTATACTCTTTATATATTTGATGAATGGATGGAGATTAAAGCGTTGTTTCTTTTCTGGAATTCTACGTAGCAACCATTTTGATAGAATGTGTTTTAAATTATTAGAAAAAACTATATTTAATCATATAAGTCAGTCAAAATATTGACAATCGAAAATTGGAGCTCAAAAATGTCTTCAAAATTGCATCTGGGGTCTGCGTGTGGTGTACTTGCACATGAGATAATATCTCATGTGTACACTTTGTTCAATTACTACTTTCTAAAATAAATTTATGTAAATTCTAAAACCTAAGGTTTAACTCCCTCAATCGTAGTTTTGTCCTTTGCTATATTTGATGTTACTGATTATTAGGATTCCTTTGAATTTATGCATTTTACACATTTTTTGAAATTATGGATTTGCTGTGTTTGGGTTCTGGTGCTGCTGGTGGGGAGTTAGTTTCCGAGATGGCCATACAGCTCGTTGTGATTATTGCAGTCGGAGTTAACACATGTGTTATGGTCTCATGTTCATTTACTCCATATCATTTGGTTAAATGCATCAGGAACAACTGTTTTGCTGTATCATATAGGGACGCAGAGATCGTTTTCGCCAGTTATTGCTGTAGTTATGTTTCTTTTTCTTGTTAGCTCGCCTGGCTATATAGCCAGGGAGAGCTTTTCCTGTCACTTGGCGTAAGTTGTCTGCATGTCGCTCATTGAAAGATCTTCCCTGAAAACCAATGGACCAGCTGGAACTAAACTTGGTCACAATATTCCTTTGGTAGTTCCCTTTAGAAATTGTATCCGGCAGGTTCGTACATTATCCAACCCATGATGGAAACACTTTTTTAACATTGGACCCTACGTGAAAGACATTTAAAGGTCTTCTTCTCAGAAACTACAAATTCAATTAGTCACAATGGTCCTTACATGGCCCTTCCAAAAAGTTATCCGGTCTGTTCATGCCTCAACCAAGATGGTTACCGGCGGGGGACATAGTTTAAACATTGGACCCATGGAAAACCCTTCAAAAGATCTTCTCAGAAACTACAACTACACTTAGAACCAAACTTTGTCACAATGGTCTTTAGACGGTTCTTTTAACGAAGGTATCGGCAGGTTCATATCTCATCCTAGATGGCCGCCAGCGAAGTACGTATTTTTAACACTTTCAAAGATCTTCTTCTCAGAAACTACTGGTCCAACCATACTTAGTCAAAATGGTGCTCCGATGGTGGTGTCCGTCACGTCAAGATAGCAGGAAACAACCTACGGTTGAATGCATTGGAAAACCCATCAAGCATAAAATAACATTTTAGTGAATTTCCGCATTATGCATAAACTAGGTATACGAGGAACCCTGTCCTTTACTTTTAAAGGGGGTCGCGAAATGGTTTAATGTCAACAATGTGAATTACCCAGATTAGAAATGGGGACCCCTGCCATCTTTTTTTTTTTAATTGTGGGTTAATATGGGTTGTAATGATGAATGGTGAAGCTTTTATGGAACCAAAACAAGAAAACTGAAATTTTAGAAAAAAATAACCTGCTAAATGTTTGGTTCTCAGAAAAACTCTAGTTAATAAAGAGAACCCCTGCCCAAATAGTTTCTGAAAACGATCTTGTAAGGTTTTGATATCGTCAGTATTTATTACTTAGATTAGTAAGGTGGTCACTGAAATAGGTTGAAATAGATAACACATTCAAAGGTCTTCTTTCGGGAAACAAACTTTCCAATTAGAACACAATGGTACTTTGATGATACCTTCCAATAAAGGTATCCGGGAGGCCCACACCTCATCCAATATGGCTGTCAGCAGCAAGATAATTTAACATTTGACTCTATTGAAAACAACATTCATTTTTTCTCAGAACTACTAAACCAATTAGAACGAGACAATGGTCCTTGGATGATCCCCTACAAAAAATCCGTACCCTATTCAAGATTGCCATCAGCGGGTACATAGTTTATATTGGATTCCATTATAAGGATTAGGTATCTGAAACCAATCATCCATTTTGAACTAAGCTTGATAAAAACCAGGAAACTGTTAGCAAAGCTCGAAAATATATACCACCCACTTTCCATTTGATTCCAGAATTAAGAAAAAACAACAACACCAAAAGTCGTGCACAATGGCAATATGCACTGAACATTCTGTGAAAGTTTAATTGAATTTCACAGAGTGGTCTAGCAGGAGTTGTTGCCACAAAGTATGTACTCCTAATTCGGACGGAATAATTCCCTGCTGAGGTAACCTTGGAGAAGATCTTTAAATGATTTTTTTCACATATAGTCCAATGTTAAAACTTTGTTCTCCACTGGCGGTCATCTTGGATGAGAAACAGACCTGTTGGATACCCTTTTTTGGAAGGGATCGTCTAAGGACCACAATGACTCAGTTTGGTTAGTTTCTGAGAAGAAGATCTTTGAATGTCTTTTACCACAGGGTCCAATGTTACAACTATGTTCCCCGCTTGAGGCCATCTTGGATGAGGTACAGACCTGTCGGATACTTTTTGGAAGGGAACATCTAAGGACCATTGTGACTATGTTTGGCTCTCATTGGACTAGTATTTCCTGAGAAGAAGATCTTTTAATGTGTTTTTATAGGATCCAATGTTCAAACTTTGCTCCCTTCTGGCGGCCATTTTGGATGAGGAACGAACCTGTCGGATATCCTTTTTGGAAGGGACCATCTAAGGACCATTATGACTCAGTTTGATATTAATTGGTCTAGAAGTTTCTGATAGGAAAATCTTTGAATGTTTTTCCCATAGGGTCCCATGTTAAAACTATGTTCCCCGCTGGCGGCCATCTTGATTGAGGTACGGATCTGTCTGATACCTTTTTTGGAAGGAACCATCTAAGAACCATTGTGACTCAGTTTGGTTATAATTGGGTTGGTAGTTTCTGACAAGAAGATCTTTGAATGTTTTCCCACAGGGTCCGATGTTAAATCTATGTTCCCCGCTGGAAGCCATCTTGGGTTAGGTACGGACCTGTCGGATACCTTTTTGGAAAGAACCATCTAAGGACCATTGTGACTATGTTTGGTTCTAATTGGTCTAGTAGTTTCTGAAAAGAAGATCTTTGAATGCGTTTTCCCTTAATGTCCAATGTTAAAACTATGTTTCCCACTGGCGGCCATCTTGATTGAGGCACGGACCTGTCGGATACCTTTTTTGGAAGGGGCCATCTAAGGTCCATTGTGACAATGTTTTGTTCTAATTGGAATAGTAGTTTCTGAGAAGATCTTTGAATGCATTTTGTTCAATGTTAAAACTATGTTCCCAGCTGGCAGCCATCTTGGATGAGGTACGGACCTGCGGGATACCTTTTTCGGATTGGACCATCTAAGGACCATTGTGACTAAGTTTGGTCATAATTGGACTGATAGTTTCTGAGAAAAAGATCTTTTGAATGTGTTTTCCCGGATAAAATTTTTAAAGGGGACCACCCAAGGACTATTGTGACCAAATTTGGTTCCAATTGGCCCAGTGGTTTCAGAGGAGAAGATCTTTGAATGATAAGTTTACGACGGACGGACGACGGACGCCAAGTGATGGCAAAAGCTCACCCTGGCATAGCCAGATGAGCTAAAAACAAGATACAACACAGAGCAATATGCTCCGTGGCATCTTTGTCGGGAACCCCGGTGTGAATTATAGTGTGCGTTCGTTATTCCGTCCGAATTAGGGGTACACACTTTGTGGCAACAACTCCTGCTAGACCACTTTGTGAAATTCAATTAAACTTTCACAGAATGTTCAGTGCATATTGCCATTGTGCACGACTTTTGGTGTTGCTGTTTTTTCTTAATTCTGGAATCAAATGGAAAGTGGGTGGTATATATTTTCGAGCTTTGCTAACAGTTTCCTAGTTTTTATCAAGCTTAGTTCAAAATGGATGATTGGTTTCAGATACCTAATCCTTATAATGGAATCCAATATAAACTATGTACCCGCTGATGGCAATCTTGAATGGGGTACGGATTTTTTTGTAGGGGATCATCCAAGGACCATTGTCTCGTTCTAATTGGTTTAGTAGTTCTGAGAAAAAATGAATGTTGTTTTCAATGGAGTCAAATGTTAAACTATCTTGCTGCTGACAGCCATATTGGATGAGGTGTGGGCCTCCCGGATACCTTTATTGGAAGGTATCATCAAAGTACCATTGTGTTCTAATTGGAAAGTTTGTTTCCCGAAAGAAGACCTTTGAATGTGTTATCCATTTCAACCTATTTCAGTGACCACCTTACTAATCTAAGTAATAAATACTGACGATATCAAAACCTTACAAGATCGTTTTCAGAAACTATTTGGGCAGGGGTTCTCTTTATTAACTAGAGTTTTTCTGAGAACCAAACATTTAGCAGGTTATTTTTTTCTAAAATTTCAGTTTTCTTGTTTTGGTTCCATAAAAGCTTCACCATTCATCATTACAACCCATATTAACCCACAATTAAAAAAAAAGATGGCAGGGGTCCCCATTTCTAATCTGGGTAATTCACATTGTTGACATTAAACCATTTCGCGACCCCCTTTAAAAGTAAAGAAAAGGGGTTCCTCGTATACCTAGTTTATGCATAATGCAGAAAGCGTAAATAAAATATTCACTAAAATGTTATTTTAGGCTTGATGGGTTTTCCAATGCATTCAACCGTAGGTTGGTTCCTGCTATCTTGACGGACACCACCATCGGAGCACCATTTTGACTAAGTATGGTTGGACCAGTAGTTTCTGCCATTGGGGAATAGTTTAACATAGGACAATGTTGTGAATTGTTACTTTAAAACTGTTTCGTATCATGCTGCGTTCGGCGTAGCCCTTTATTTCGTACTAAAATTACTATTTTTGCTTTGATATCAATTTGTAACAGTAGCAATATCATATCTGTCACGATGACTCTAATTGATATTTTCGTTACTATGTGTTATACATGTGTTTTAAATGGTTGTCAATTCTAGTTATTAACAACTTTATATTTATATACTTTGTGAAATGTTTATCATAAGTGATATCAATTTTTTGAATTGATTCAGTTACATATTTAGATAAGATTATTGAAACATTTTAAATGGTTAGAAATCAACTACCTTAAATGTCAACTTGATTCTGGAAAAATGAGATAACAGGAAAATTAAATAAAAAATAACAAAATGTGTTTGTGAAACACTTTGCCCCCGGTAGCAATCATGTCTACAATACAAAATTAATGCTAAAAATTGCAATATACACTAAAAATTGAGGTTAAGTAGACATTTGTACTAAGTATATATTAAATCTATTCGTATATAGAATATCAAGCCTCTTGCAATTGTACAACCGCGCCGATTTAAGTATAAACTTTCATTCATACCAACTAAGATAAATGTCTTTTTAACCAAACAAAACAGGCGCGTCATGAAATAATCATCCAATAATAACGGGACAGTCGAAAGCAAGCACGAGGGACCTCTTTATGGCATTTGACCAATTGCCTTGAGAATAATTAATAATGTTCGATGGTAAAGAGAAAATACACGTGCAGAAGTTATTGGAACTAAGTGGAATTGAAGTCATTGGAACTAAATGGAATTTAGATGAAACAGAAGATGAAATCCACTTTATAATGAAATGTCCTTTATATCATGACAACAGGGAATTTCTCTTTAAAAAATAGGAGAGTTATGTTCTAATTTTACAACTTTACTAAAGAAGCCAAATTTTTGGTTATTTACAAATGAAGATGTCAGAATTCTAAAAGAGTTAGGACAATCTTATTATAGACAACCAATATAAGAGGTGAACACAGCTCTCATAAGAAAAAAATAGATAATAAATAAAACATATATTTATATCATATAATTCGGGTACCTCTGGCCCTGTCCAGTTGTATATATAACAATGAAAATTATAGATGGTGTAAAACTGCATTGTAATTTTACTCTTCTTACATATGTAACAATTTATGTATTGTATGCTACATGTATATCCTGTGATTATTCCCTTTGAGGGACCATTTGGAACAGTAAATATTCCTATTCTTATTGTTTAGTTACAAGTAATATACAATTCAATTGTTGAGCCAATAATTTATTAAATTAATATTCAAAATAAGTTTGATCATTACAGATTATCAATGAAGCGCAAATCCACATGTGAGATAATCAAGTTTGAAGAAAATACATGTTATTTTTTACGTACGGTCGTACGATTTGTTGAATAGATCTGGATTGTAAATTTTAAATGAAAAAAAAAGAAAATTAAAAGAAATGTCATTTGTTAATATGTTCCGATAAATTTTAGTTGCTTGTGTATATTTTTCGCATGGCAATTGTCTATTATTCCCGAGTATTGTTTCATGTGTAAGGTTTTCATTTTGTCTGTCAGCAGGAGGTTATAATTCGCGAAAATGTTGGGGGTATTTCTTTATAGAACATCAGGATATTCATAAAGAAATACATGATTGTCCAGAAAAAGGGGGTTCCAACCCCCGGACCTCCCTCTGGATCCGCCGATGCATGCAACCGTTTCACATATATGCAGGCTTTATTTAAGTGGAGAGAGGACTCCTCTGCATAAGCTCTGGAAGATTGTATTCCGATTCCGAAAAATGAATGACCGAAAAGTAGTTACACAACTGGTTTTAAAAAATTAAACGGAAGTTTCCTTTTCGGTTTCATAAATCAAATACCATCAAATGCACAAACTAAAAAAAACTAACGTATTTATTTATTATGTCGCAGTAGCTACATATAGGGATAACTATCCGTCGTCTTGCGTCGTCGGCGCCGTCCTCGTCGTCCGGTGGCGTCGGCGTCACAAAAAAATGTGAACGATGTATCCATTCTTTCTGAAATTTGGCCTGGGGTATCAGTATGGGAGTCTATACCAGGTAACAGAGTTTGGAATCTTTTACATGCCCACTTCCTGTTTGATGGAACTTAGAATATGAGAATATTTTTGTGCCTGGAAAATTTCTGTCACATTTTTCTCAGGAACCAAATATTCCAGCCTTCTGCAATTCAATATGGAGTATCAGTATAAGGATCATTACCGTGTAACAGAGTTCGGGATCTCTCGCATGTCCATTTATTTTTGAGCGTAGTCACAAATTTGTGACGTGTCATTGGACGAAAATCCATACTTAAATTGGATGCGTTGTACCTGTAAATTGTCGTATTTTGTTTGTAGTATTTCTCTGTTGAAACATATGACATTTTGAGTACATTTTACAGCTACATTTTTCTACCGATTTTAATACGAAAAGTACACAAATTTTGCTCTAAAACCGTTGGATAATTTTGGCTTTTTTAGAAATATATCGCAAAATTTTGCACTTCATGACGTTTATTTGAGTACACTGAGACTTTTCTTTTTTCCCCAAAAAATATTTAATGCACCAAAATGTATATGATTGAAAAGATGAAACTTCATGCAAATCTTGATATATTTTTCTTAAGTTTTAGTTGAAAATTCAGTTGCTCAATACGCAGTGAAAAGATTAGTTTTTGAACTCCAAAATTTGCATCTAAAAATTGCCCGAGGATGGTACCATCAGTCAAAATTTATCACCACTGTAAAACATCTTTCTAGCATAAATTATATATGACTATAAAGCCATTACAAACAGCTTTATCCTGGTAAAATTTCGCAATGGTAGGATGGAACTTAACGTGAAAACTAGCGAGTTAGGCAATTTTCTTGATTTTTATTCGGTCTCTAAAAACACTGCAAAGGACCTCCTTTATGCACAAGGGAGCACAAAGTAGCACAAAAGGCCGCAAAAAGTTACTATTTCTGCACAATGGACATGAAAAAATGTATTTTTGATTTATTTGTTCCCGTTGTAATGAATATTTCTGACATAAGTGGCTAAGATTTTGTGTTTACCTGATAGATATATAATATATCAAATTGTATATCAATTAATATACGTCAACTAAAGGAATTTTTTTTCAATTTTTATACAGAAAACTACATTTATTATGCTTTATATTTTTATTTCAGGGGTATTCTGAAATAATACCACTTGTGTATCGGGTTCGATATCCATAATACCCCCCCCCCCCAAAAAACAATTTGAATTGACAACCGGTTCACTGACATCTGAACGGTTTGTCGGAAAATCATAAAACTTTTGTACTAATTGATAATGAAAATAATAATTATCAAATTCAACATTGAATTAGTAATGATTTTAAATTCGCAATTTAATAAACTATAACTCAATACAAAATTTTATTTCAAATACGATGTTGTATAATAGGGAATTGGGAGTATTAACAAAATTACTGAACAGAATTACCAAGAGTCAAAGTCCAAAGAAATCACTATATGAAGGGTGCTTAAAAAATTATAGCATGTTTTTATAATCATTATATTATCTATATATAAAAAATAAAAAATTAAAGTTGGGGATTTTTGAAACGTCAATTTCTATTTTGATAACTATGTGCATGGATTTTTTAGTCAAATTATCTCCCTTGCTTAATTTCTGTAGCAACAGAGTTTAAGTTTATCTTTTTGAACAAAAAATTTGTCAACGGTATAAGGAACAAAGACTTTCTATAGTTTGGAATTTTCTTCACATTTTACTGTTATTTTGTTAAATTTCCAAATGTATGAAACCGAAACCTAAATTAAGAAAAATGGAGTAATGGCCATACAGCTCATTTAAATTTATTGCAGTTGGAGTTACGCGTTATGGTCTCATTTTCAGTTAAGAATTGAATGCAATATTTTGTAGTTTTATTGGAGTGTAAAAGCGTGGACCGAAGCACATTTTCATGTAAAAAATGTGCGCCCGGTCCACGCTTTTACACGACAATAAAACTACAAAATTTTGCATTCAGTACTTATTATAGATCTGTAGTAGAGTTGGCTATGGAGTTATCTTTCTTTAATTCTGTGTTTTTGAAATTGACCAATACTTATTATATTTTTGATAACATCGTTTTAATTTTCATACTCTATCAAGTTAAAAAGTATTTAGTTTCATTAAATGGAATAATTTATAAATAAATGGTCTTTAAATTCATAATTTTGTAAATTTAAATTTCTTTTTATAGAATTTACAGGGAAATATTTATTTTTGATATAGTTAACGGTGCATTGCATTTGCGCCTCTTAGTATTTCATTTGCGCCAAAAAAATATTTCATTTGCGCCACAAGCTGTACTTCATTTGCGCCAAATTAAAAACTTAACATTTGCGCCATATACAGGTAAATAGTATAGAAATAAGTAAAAATACTTTAACATATACTTTTTACTTGTATTTCCTTCTTAGTTCGCCAGCATTACTTGCTCATCATGGAGAGTTTTACTTAAACGCCTTTGTCTTTTTGTCCCTTGACAATTCTGTTCGTTAATTTTGTTATAAACCCCATTCGTAACAATGTACAATCAATCATCTTTAAAGGTTCATAGTACTAAAACTGTTTATAAGGAAAAAATTACACAACCAATAAAAATTTTAATGAGAAGCATTTAGTTTCAACATCTCCCGCTTAACCTGTTTGATCTGGATGCAACTAATATGATCTAAACGAACCATCGAAGTGAAAATGTTAAATATATTTGATATATAAAATATTTAAGATCAAATAATATTTAAAATTTTTTCCAGTGGTATATTCAATATTAAAATATTAAATAGTATATTAAATATTGCTTCCACTTCCAATTACCTGAAAATTTACCTGTAAAATTTTTACCTGAGAAATAGCGCAAATGAAATACAAGCTTGTGGCGCAAATGAAATACCCCACTTTTCAAGAATTGGCGCAAATGCAATGCGCCCATAGTTAATGTTTTTACAATTATACATTGCCTAAGGGCCAACTTGTAGCCTTAATTAGGAGGTCCTTGACTTCCAAAAACCGTCCTTTGTGCAAAGTATTTCACATCTATCACTACATGAGTGTGTTTTCTTTGATACGTTGTTTAATAAAAGTTCCTTACAATCTTGTTCACTTCAAGTCAACAAATGGTTTAGTGAAATGCCACATTCGAACCACTTAGCAGACGACCTGATAAAGCCACACTTGGTGTCCGTCCGTCAGTCTGTCTAATTGTCATCACTGGCGTACGTGGTCTCCTGCTACAGACCATTTACCAGTTCTGCAATTAAGGTAGATAGACAGTATTATTCTATAATATATAAATACTAATGGTAAAGTTGCATTGACATTAAAATGAATAAAAAAGGATATTCATATCCATGAAATTTTGTTGTAAAGCACAATTGAAGAACCAATCCTACCTATCCGAAATCTTCAATAAAAGTTTTGGGTCACCATGCTTGCTTTTTTCTAGAACTGAGATCAAAGTTTGCTCATTTGTAGACATTTTTCACCTAAATTTATAAAGAATGCACGGGGAAACATGGAAAGGCAATTTTTAGCCTAATGAAAATGAACTTTTTATCCATGAGAATTTGATGTATTTTGTGAAAAGATAGTTTATGATATAATTTATTGATAACAATAAAAAAATGTATATGTCACCATGCTTTCAACGGAGATATTTTATAAAGTTTCCGGATTTAACATTATTTACGGGAAAAGGGAGTTAATTCGCGGCAAAGTAGACGAAATATGACGTTTCATATCTGTCATTCAATTATGACGTCATAAAGGAAAAGCCGTCAAATAACTGTTCCGGCCTAAAACTCAAACCTACTCCGTATCCGACTCTTAATGTTTCTAATGCGCGATTGAATTGCGCAGCGCAACAGTGTCTATCTACCTTAACAAAACCCAAAAGCACGCTGGTCTATGGTAACGCACTGACAACAGTGCCAACGCGCTCACAACGGTCTTTGCAACGCACGGACAACGGAAATATGTGGTATTACACACGTAGATCTGACGGCAGGTTTTATTTTTGGTGTTTTAAGATTTTATTGTAATCCATTTCAATTTTGAAAATACCCACACGGAATGTGAAAATTATTGCTGAATAAGGATGTTACGATAGTAAAGTTCAGAAAACTGGTGTTTACGAATAAAACTGTGAACAATTTGAACGGTCGAACAAAAAATAAGTGTCATTTGTGGAATTTTCTAGTTTTCTCTAAAAAATATATTAATTTATGAATGAATAAAGCATTTTAAGGAAATGTTATGTCTCTTTCTATGTTTTCCAAAAAATTTAGATGTCCCAGATCGTCGTAAAATCACGTATTAGCATAGCAAATAATGCAACGCATAAGACAACGATTCAGGTACAACGCAAAGACAACAGTCTGTCGTATTACTTAATGACATAATTAGCCTGCATGTAAGCTGCCTCAATGAGCTATTCTCCGACATCCGATCTTTGATTTATTAAAAACAAGCATGCACTTTTTGACGACTTTGACAGGTCGAAATGAAAAAAAAACGAAAAAAAAAATGCAGAAAACTCGATGTCTAATTGCACCTGTAATTCTTAAGCAGGAGTCTGTATTAGGAACCACATTTGAACGTATTTTCAAGATTCACGGAACTTCACTGTTTTTCGGAGAGGGTACGTGTCACGCGTATTTCTCTTCAAGTTTTCTAGGTTCAATCTTTTAGAAATAAAATAAAAAAATCAGAAAACTATCAGAGATATTTAAAACCAGAAACTCACACTAAATTACACGCGAGGTTCGAGCTCTCGTGTGTTTGAAGTCGAAATGAATTTCTCAATTACCAGTAAAGTAGGACAGGACGAGATTCCATGCCCATTTAGCAAAGAAATGCTGACCGATACCTCCCAACAGCGATAAACTTTTGATATATTTGAAGCGTACCATAACATCAGTGCTACATAAATATCACAACTAGATCTTAAATCAAACCTATTCAAAAACCATACAGCTTATTTGCACAACTAGATTTTGAATCATATTTGCCATATTTATGCTTCCCGCTTAATGCTTAGAACAAACAGCTTCTCACATGTCATGCATGTAACCCATTATCACACTTAATGTAGAATTTCTCAAACTTTGTAACTAATAAAAGCGGATTATACCCGTGTAGAGTTTATCGGAATGCATCGTGTCATCTTTAGATCTGTTGGTCGTGATAGTTCGGCATTTGCTGGCCCATGGTTCTCCCACATATTTACATACATGTTAGACAATTGGGCGCGGGATAGTTAGCTTAAACTTTACCGTCCCAAGAAATAAACATCAGTCTATGGAAGAATGATTTTAAATAAAAAATAACAATGAACAGTAAACTATAAAATGTAGTTGACCACATTTGTAACTGAAGTTAACTTAAATTTAGGATATATCATATGCTATGTACTTCACCGTTGTTTTTGTGTTGTAATGAAATCGTTGTACTGTGCGTTGACTTGAAAAATACCTTTAAAGTACTGATTTTCAAATGTTCAACAAGTAGAAATATTTTGAAAAGAAACAGAAAGGTAGTGTGTTTCTTTATGCTTTAGGTTCCATTCATACATTTATGTATTTTAAGAGGAATTACAGAGAATTTCCAAAATAACACACATTCCACATGAGCGTTCCAACGGTTTTCAGTTTCGGTTTCAGAGATGTATGCTCTTTATTTTTCTTAGATATGGTGTACTTGTACATGAGATAATATCTCATGTGTACACTTTGTTTAATTAATTATATCTAAATTTATGTAAATTCTAAAACCAAAGGATTAACTCCCTCCATTGTAGTTATTTGATATTACTGATTATTCAGATTCGTTTGATTTAATGCATTTTAAACATTTTTTGAAATTATGGATTTCCTTTGTTTGGGTTCTAGTGCTGCTGATGAGGAATTAATTTCCGAAATGGCCATACAGCTCATTAAAATTATTGCATTGGAGTAAACATATGTGTTATGGTCTCATGTTCATTTACTCCATATCCTTTCGTAAAATATTATCATAATATAACTGTTTCGAAATACTTTAAAATTTCTGAATAATTTTTAAATTCCGTGTGGGTATTGCTAACAATAGAAATAAATACTTTACTGACTAAAATTCATAAAATAAAAATTTGTGGCTTCTCACCGCCACATTTTCCCGTTGTCTTTGCGTTTCAAATACCGTTGTCAGTGCGTTGGCACCGTTGTCAGTGCGTAATCATGGACCAGCGTGAAAAGGGGCGTAACTTTTCGAAAAATCTGAAGGTGACAGAATGCTTGTAAAAACCAACCAAAAATAAAGCAATTTAAATCAAAAGTTATGATAATTTAACTTTTAGCGGACGTTTAGTCAGCAACATAATTCAAAACCCAATCCCAAATAGCGCTTACCATTCTTTAAAATGTTACTTGTTTCAAGTAAAAAAATAAACAACTGTACTAACATGATCTGTCTTCTCAGTGACTAAGAAAGTATTAAAAAATCGAAAATGTACTAACTTACTGCAGAATATCATAGATATTGTGTAGGGAATTACTTTGTCCAGGCTGGCTAAGCACGAAGACCGTACTTTAAATGTGCCGGCATGTTTAATGTTTGTTTGTCCGGTGTAGGAGTTATTTCCCTTTGAAGGTTTGACCAATGAAATACGACGTAAGTGTGGCCGTAACCCGTTCCTAAAAAGCGTAGCATTGTGGAACGGTGGACCAGTTTATATTATAAGTTGTACAAGTTAAGCTTTTTTAAAAAGCTTCCCGGTTTATAGCCATCAATACATTTATTGGGCATATATATATGTAACAAAGAATTAAATAACTGGAATGATTGTTCAGTATGTTGTAAAATGTACTACACCCTGCTAAGCTCATATTGTCTACATTTATTGACAAATATATACACGCAATTAGTTTTACAAATATACTGGCATCCCTAGGAGCAACGAATCCATACCCATGTGTATGGACACATTTATAAACCGTAAAAAAATGCTTTATATCAAAATATTAAATTTCAACCTGTTAAACGAAATTTTATGAAATATTCACACAATCTTTGGTTTAAAGCTGCGACAAAACAGTTTCAATAGTGTTCGGGCAGTAGATATAAAATTATGCACATTTCCCATATCGGAAGCTACCAGAGAAAATCTGCTGATCGGATCAGATTCCGACCTTTTTAAAATACAGTTTGACGGATTCCTAAAGTCACCATGGCAACCGGGAATAAAGAAACGATTGCCTTTCCCTATACCAGTTTACTCCAATATAGCTAGTTTGGGTATTTGTCGTCCCTTACTTGTCCACGGTTGTATTTCGCAAACTGATTACATTGAAGGCAATGAAAATGTAAACATATATGAGGCAATCAGTTCATAGTTAAATTCAAGTTTTTCCAATGTCTCCTCGAATGGTTTATATCGATGTGCAAATCAGCGGGATTACGGGGACGACGCACATCATTTAGCACCAGTATTACCCGGGAACTTCTGACCAATGAGCAAGCTTTGTTTTCGTTTCTGCAGATATGCTTGCAGCAAACCATTCTAGTACCCGATTTCCATGGAAACCGGGAAGAATCACTAACAATTACGGAGAAGACACGATTCAGAGAAAGGATGCTGGGTAATCATGGGTTTGACCAAGAACCGAATAAATTTTCAAATTGAATTTACCAATAGATATTCAAATCAGTTATATGATCGTGAGCATGGCATGCACGTTAAATATCGTGAAAGATATGATAAATATATCCCATATTTAATAAATTCTACATTATTTTTCATTTTTTGTCGAAATTCAAGTTGAACAAGTTTTGCCTCTCGTCGAAATTACAAAAAAATACTAGCCTCCTGTTCAAAGCTAACTAAACGGATGCATATTCTCTTTTTAGCTAGGATATTTATCACGTTATTTGACGATTTCGTTAAAAAGTATCCATATTCAGTAACAAAAATGCCAATTTTTCTGATGATTTTTTTTTTATAATAATCCATATGTTGGTGCAGTGTACAGTGCACATCGTGCTGCAGTAGAAAGCAAAAATAATTACTATGGTCTTCTTGTTAATGCATTACATACAGTGTACACGATGAAACTGTAGCCTAGGATAAAGGTGATAAACTGTTCAATTATGTAAGACTCAGGTACAGATAAATTTTGTTAATTTTGCTAAAAGTATTCAGAGATTTTACCAGTATATATATATATATATATATATATATATATATTTNAATTCCATATGGTGGAGGAATGCATAACTGTTTAATATATTAAGGAAGTGGTATATGGTGGATCTTTTAACTACTCCGTCTGGAGGTGTGCCTATATTGGCAGAATATATTTAATACAGATTGGTACAATCAATACAGCTGTCACTTGTTTTACAGGTAGGGTCATAAATCATTCTTTGGTCACTTTAAAATGTTCATTAAGGTAAAATAATATACAAAAATCGTCAATATTAGTAACTCCCCTTGAGTTAAGTAATTTTTAAAATGAGAACAAATTGTAAGACTATAGAGGGGATATTTCATTTGGTTTGATAACAACACGTGTTATTGAGAAAAATATGAAAAAAATCTGTATTCAGAATTAGTCTTTTGTTTTGTCTTATGTCTTCTACATCTATTGAAATGATGCTTTTCACGTACGTTATCAATATCGGCGCAACATGCATAAGAGTAAAGAAGCAAAAATAAGACAATATATTTGTCGGGCTGGCCATAATTCACATTCTACACTGCTCAGTTACTTTCTTAAAGAAAAAAAGAAAAAAATACGTTAGTACGGTATATTATACATTCAAAAAGACGAATGGGCAAGAAGTGAGGCAGTAGATCTTTTAATTTAGTAAATTCAGCATATATTTAAATGTACTACATCCTCTAGAGTGACGTCTAAAGTTGGGCCTTGTTACATTTTTCTTGTTTGAACGGCTATTTATTTCAATGTCAGAAAATTCACACTGAACAGAATGAACAGTCTGTAACTTGCCAGTGCCTTATCAAAAGCATATGACATGTTCCATGTTGAAAACAGATAGGATATAAGGGGACAGGCAAAATATTGTACTGTTACGGCTTCTTTATCATGTAAACTAGCAAAATGGGACATTTCTATGTTAACAAAATGTAACTGCTTAACAGCGTATTCAGTGAAACTTCTATTTCTTCAAAGCTTTTATTGGGCGAATTATTTATATATATATGCATTTCATCAACGCAACATCTTAAAAAAGATGTGTATTCAACGTAAACTGCAACTTTCAAAGTATCGAACACACTAATTTTGTATTTTTTTATTATTATTTTTTGGGGGGGGGGTTCTCGTTTTTGTTTTTTTTACTTGCTATTTGTATAATGTTTTGGTTTTTTTCTTTCATTTATTTATTTTTACGTTTTTGTAAAAGCCGATGTTTTTCTCACACCCAAATAAAGAATCATTCGAGGTATCCAGTGGGGATCTTTGTAGTGTATAATTGTCAACATTCATTTACAAAATATTCAGAATCGAGACGGCATCTCCACCTGTCTGCATATCTATACATACCAAGGAAGAAAAAATACAAACAAAATATGTGTACCAGAGATTGGACAGAACATTACACCTAATGGTGATCTAATTACGATGATCATGTTCATTTTTTTTATTATTTAGTTTTCATTGAAGTATAATAGATAGGTGCAGCAGTAAATTGTATATTATCGTGTTTGTTGGAAGTTGAAACATGGAATTTCTACATGGGCGTCTACCGTGACGAATAAACACCCCTGCACCTCGAAATCATGAATAAATGTAACAAGATTAAAAAGTCAATCATTATGCAGATGGCCCAACAGGTAAAGAAAGTGTAATTAGGCCATTTCACAGAGTGGTACATAAACGCTATTCTAACTATCAAACATTGTATCGCCTTCGTTTTTACAATCATTGTCACAATAGACAGGCGCGTAAAATGTTTATAAAAATATTGTACTGTCTAGCCCGTTATCATTGTGTGATATAGAAACTGAAAACAACATAGATTTAAAAGAATGTTAAGAATCTTTTACGCAAAATAAGCAAAAATATATGTTAGTCATTAATCGAACGGCGATTTTTTGAACTCTTGTCATATCGTTAGTGATCGTTGTTGACATACGCCTTATAGCGGTACTCGTTGGTTATAACTTGATGTCAGTACACAGAGCGCCCTCTGCACAATGTTACGTGACCCTCTATGACTAGAAATTACGTTTTTTTTTGCAACAATGAATTAAAAATGCAAAAAAAAAAAACGAAATATGTCATGTGTGTCAGAACCATATAAGGAATTCATATTCACTTTTCCATAATTTTGCGGACTTTCACTTTAAGGACTTACGACTAATCGTTATCGTAAGATGTTTTGTGAAAAGGGCTGCAGAACTGTTTGTTGTTTGTTTAGGTAAGTCCCTCCTCTGCCAGGAGCACCGTCATATAACGTAATATAAGATATAAAGAGGAACATTTAACAACATGCACCAGGCATATTACTGTGAGAATCCCTAGCCTTAATAGGGTCTGTAAGTCTCGTCATGTGACACCGAGAAATCACGATAAAATCAAATTTGAAAATGTTTCCAGCCAAAATATGACGTTGTCGGATTATGACGTCATTATTGTTTGCTTGAAACGCTGTATTTTTCTGTTGAAAATGCAACTTCCGGGTACAAATTATGTACCCGGAAGTCCCAAAATTGGACGAGACTTACAGGCGCTATAACGTATGTTGACTTACCTAGAAGAGTCCAAAGAACCGGTAGACATGGGCACTTAAACATTATTTATTTCGTATCCTTTCCTAAAATAAATAATGAAACCACGGAGACACGTCACACCAAATACAATGAATATGCAAACTTAACTGCTAAATAATTTATCAAATTCAGGTAGTCGATATCACAGGGGCCGGTAACATACGATATTGATAGACCGGGTCCCATATATATGGGACCCGGTCTATCAATATCGTATGTTACCGGCCCCTGTGGTCGATATGCTCGTTTTCAATAAAAACAAAACTCGGATCAACCTCTTGTTTATTGAAATCCGGAAACTTGAACATAATCTCTAACCGAAAACATCAAAGTCACGCCGTGTAAAAATGGCGTCATACTGAAGAAGTTTGTTTACCAGGTAAATTTTGTAACGAAAATACACTTGAATAGCCATAACCGACTATGACAGCTGGCGGAATGCAAGTAAAACACCCAAATAACTAACGGCCAGGCAGACTATTTGGAGGCAAATGATGAAAGATTGTTATTTGAATGTTTAACAGATTGTTATGATGTCATTGATGATGAAACTGCGTGACCAAACCGGATTTCTGTTTTGTATGTCTCGCAAAGATCTAATCGAGTAGTTAGCAAATCTTCCTTTCTTTTGAAATATTGATGTCTTGTTTAGTCGGCATAATATTGCTTGACATGACGTCTACAAAAACGAAGCTGATCTTTTTTCATTGACATACACATGACAACACTATGAAAAGTCTAGAGGCCTCGCAGGACATTCGGTCACGCNCAAATTACTCCCAAAAACGTGCGACAAAATTCGTGTCGCAAGAGTCGCAAGTTTTATATAGGGGTAAATCCGTAGCTCTATGGTCCGCAACTATCAAAAAATTAGCACAAGGACCATAAGAGCTACGGTCCCGCAGCTAAATATTGCTTGACATGACGTCTACAAAAACGAAGCTGATCTTTTTTCATTGACATACACATGACAACACTATGAAAAGTCTAGAGGCCTCGCAGGACATTCGGTCACGCAAATAAGAATAGAACTAGAAAACACGAGGGGACTTTATAAACATAAGTGGATGATATAAATCGGATAATGGTTTTTATGAAATAAAAACGACACACTAGGCTATGGAATAGCCTTGGATAGAAAATTGCGTGTTTGATTGACAAGGGTGTGGTGGCTCATGATGTATTTGTATACTCAAATCTACACTTTAAGTAAGCCTTTCTCAGTACTTCTTTGTAATGTCTTCTATTGGTCTGAACATGTGATAAAACAGTCACCGATTCGATCAAACCTCTAATTTTTTGCCAACAGGAACTCAAAGTAGTTTCGTTCTTTTGTTTTTGTTTTTTTTTTTCGTTCTCCTAGGGTAGCTCTTTATTCTTCCGCTAAAAAGTTAACGCAATTCTAACTCTTTCCACCTTTCGTTCTCCATTGCCTGAGTACCCGGGCCTAAGTATCCCCACAAACTACAATCACGCTTTGTTAAACACAACTGAAAAGTCTTCTACAGTATTCATATATTATTGATTATTGCGCAATACCTCATCTTTATTAATTAACTTCTGGTTTTAAATTTATACATTACTGTTCTTATTCTTTTTATCATATCTATTGTGACAGGACAGCCTATCTACGTTGTAGTAGGTAGATATATAGCCAGTAAAAATCGACTGAGCTAACGGAATATTTCTTTAGCTCATTCGGTTAGGTGGCTGGCTGAAGTGCTAGAGGTCCCGGGTTCGATCCCCAGAGTTGACATTAGTCAATTTGGTAAGGAGATTCATGCTCTCCGGTTACATTTGGCGCCCAGCAAAAAAAAACTACGGTGGTTAGAAGGAGCTAACCAGGGTTTGTGTAGATATTTGTGTGTTGAGAGTCATACATAGCAAGTATGATGACTCTCGAGGTGGGGGAAGTGTGACAGGACAGCCTATCTACGTTGTAGTAGGTAGATATATAGCCAGTAAAAATCGACTGAGCTAACGGAATATTTCTTTAGCTCATTCGGTTAGGTGGCTGGCTGAAGTGCTAGAGGTCCCGGGTTCGATCCCCGGAGGTGACCATTGCAATTTTGTCAGGAGAATCATGCTCTCCGGTTACACTATATTTATAAATCTGTCTAAGCGATATTGCAATACCAATCCCATTATCCTCTACAAACCTGTTCCCAGTACCACCTATAGTGGTTTCCACAAGGAAACAGAAAAAATAAACCCCACCCCCTTTTATCAGGACGAAACTGGACGCCATTTTGATGTTCGAGAATCTGAAATTCCTATTGGTCAATAGTCTTCTGTGCATGCGTTCTCCTCACTGCGCAAGC
>MJUU01071173.1:4907-25726 GCA_002080025.1 Modiolus philippinarum
CTGAGCGCTGTAATTGTGTTATTTCAGTGTAAAAATTCTATTTATTTGACATTAAGAAATATATTTTTGGCTTAAATTTAGCTTTTGTTACTCATAATAAATGATGGATCTTTGAAGGATCCATTTTTTTTGCTTCCCCTTTCATATTATACTAAGCTTCTAAAGTAGGGAAAGTTAGTGCGACAACATATTCAGGTTATTCATAGGGAAGCAATTGTGTTGTTTTCATTTTGATAAATACATAAAACTATTTGATCTTGCTAAAATATTTATAAAGGTTAGCAGCACTTAGCAAGTGGTGTGTTTCTTCTTTTTAAGTATCTTTGTCAATGCAATTCAAAAGGGTTAAATCCGTTTTTATTTTGAGTCACCTGCCGAAGCAATCTCATCAGTTAAACAAGAATATGTTTCGAAATTAAGTTTTCAGGCAATTGACGGGCCAATTGGCCTGCAACTGTCAGGCTATCTTTTTTTCAGGTGTTTATGTTCTAGATTTTTCGTGTATTTGGACCGTACGCGTTTCGGACTTCACAAAGGATACGAGTTAATATTCCCTGTCTGTGCCCTATATATAAAACACAAAAAGGAAATATAAACCCGTATCCCCTGTAGAGATTCCGGAATAACATATAATATCTCAATTGGGATAAAATATCTCCATTGGAAAATAGTATCAAATTGGGGTAACCTCCAAACAATTAAACATGAACCGTTTTGCATAGTGTTTTTTTTTCTATCCCCTCTTTCTCGCTCTCTCTCTCTTTCGATCTCTCTTAATTTAATGTAAGCTTACCAGCATGGCTAGTGCTTTCTCTTTGCATTCGTGGGCTTGTCGTTATCTGTAAAAAGGGAACATACAAAAGAAGAAAGTATGATTTCAGTCTTCTATAAAAAGAGAACGTGTTTATCACCAACCAATTGAAGAAGCGAAATGACAGGAAAGGGTGTAATTCTAAAATAGAATTAAATTCTCAAAAATTGTTGTCAACAGTAACACAAAAATAGAAAATAGACGAGCACATAAGAAAGAAAGGACTCCACAAAACTAAGAACCACAAACTGTAGGAATTATCATCATACAAATATGACCGCAAGTTATGAAGAACATAATTTTCAAAAATTTAAAAAATCACTATAATATGTTTCTAATGTCAGTAAAGTTTAACGGCTAAAATCGTTTCCTTAGCACATATTATAGACATATAACAAAAATGAATCAGAAAAGCATATCGGTAAACTGTATAATTATATAGCCTGATTTTTTAGTCCATGATTTTTTTATCTTTTTTTGCTCAACTTCACTTTTATCTACGCTAAATCATGCAAGGTGAAAAGGTCAACAAAGTGAGAGAAAAACGCCAGGTATGTACTCGAACTTTTTCTTGATTACTTGATGTAATCTCTAAACACTTGCGTTGCTCAACATTTGTCTTATGACTTATTCTGTTCAGTTACATTATCGTTGTAAATAAATTCAATTTCAGAGTATGATAGCTTTTATCTGTAAGTGTTAAGCGTAATATAAACATAATGCCCTATGATGAATGTGTAAGGGTAGATAAACACACGAGGTAAAAAACTATCACCCGAGACAACGTTAAGGGTGATACTTTTTTACCGAGTGAGTTAATCGAAATAGCACCTTCATCCAAGTGCATTATTAATTTTATCATACTGAATGCTTAATGTCTTATTTGTCACAAAATAATAAAGATAATAACAATTTTTTATTTATGTAATATCAAAAACACATAAAACAAATAGTCAGTATTGTTTTACTATCGTATCGAACTGTAGCAGAATCGCTTTTAACTGCAACTAAATTTGTGACAAGGTTCTTTTTTATATGATTAGGTCACTTTTATTTTACTTAACAAAATCAGTTTTAATTAATGTTGTCAACAACAAAAGTGCGGAGAAAATAACAATCTGTATACATCGATGATGTCATTGATCGTAATGGGTGTTAATTAAGACATGTTGCTAGGATTGGTGTGGCTAATGGAACGTTAGTGAAAATTAACAAATGTCGATTATCCAATGCAATAAACGAATAACTAAGAAATTTGCATTAAGTATAACAATAAAAATTAACCTGTTTTCGTCGCAGAGCGCAATCATCCATATGTCTTAAGAAATCCTCTAATTTTGTGAACACCTTTTGGCATGCTCCACACGTGAATTTGTCTTTTTTAGATCTGTTCTCTAAAAAAATATATTAAGATTTATGTAGTGACCGATTTACGAGCATCTTCATTCATATCAATGATCAATATGTCGAAGAACTATTGTGTACATTGTATTATATGGGAGTGGCACATGTGTGCAATAACAAGAAGCATTTCTGAAACTGCTTCGTCGAATTGTATCTTAAAAACACAGGGACGTTTAATTTCCTTATAACATCTGTGGACAATGATCTTTAATGAGTATCTAAATTTTAAGTGAAAACTTTTTAAAGGCAATAATTTTTTATCGTTGTATTGAGATCCGTGAGATGTTGAAATCTTAATTTCGTATCAGAAAACAAAACAATACAGCCTAACTGAACACGATTTTAAAATTGACCACTAGCTAAGGACCACTCAATTTAGAAATTATTTTCAAAGTCATATTTGGCATGATATTGTCATGTTTGTTGCGCTTTTAAATATTTATGGTACTAGTGTTATAGGTAATTAAAATATTGTAAACATTCTATAATGCATTGTATTCAATTTTTTTTTCATTTTGTATGGCCTTAATATTATGTAATTTGTTTGGCCTAGGTATGAAAGTTGTTTACAATAAACAATGGTCAAGGTTATTACACCTTAGAACATAAAGAGTTTTCTAGAACATTGACCTAATATTTAATACATAGAATTTCCTTACATAATCATTTTGTCATGTGATTATCAGTTGAAATGGAATGTTCCAGTCACATCTTGTGAACGATCTTTCTAGAAAGAATAAATGTATATATATAAGGTAGCAGAAAATGGTTTAGTCAGTCAATTTAGGTTTATACAGGATTAATAACTTTATACAGGATTATTACGCACATCTTCTGTATTGGAAATCGACATCAGTTATTGTGAGTCTATTATCAACTATTTAGTGAGGATAATAAGGAATATTCATCTGGACATTTATTGGTGGACTTAAGAACTATTAATTTGGATATTTACCTGGACTTCATTATTGTCAGATAAGTCGCATTATATATTTAATTTGTAAAATATTTTTTTTGTCTTGTTAATAAGTTAATTTGAGCAATTTTGTTTTTTTTTTTATTATTGCTGACAATTTATTCGTAATTTCTGCCACATAACACTAGGCACACATTGTATTTCATGAAATACTGTTCTAACCATTTGAAAAAGAGTTATCAGATATCGATAAGTAAAAATGGAACTTCCCTAGCTTACCATTGTCTTCGGATTGTTCATTGTTGACTGACCTTTCGGTTTTTACGTACTTTGCCAAGGTTATCCAAACAGTAAAATGTTTTTGTATGACGAATACTAAAATAATGTTGATATCCTTAAAGAGTATATTTTTATTTACTGATTTCTTAAAAATTAGCAGACGGTTGCTAGATGAATGAAATTATAATCAGATAATGAATCTTTATTAATTAATTGATGGATTTAATATGTTCGCAGGTCAAATTCTGGAAAGTTTCCAATGAAAAGTACCTAAAATCCTATCATAATTATAAATTATTATCATTATTTAAGTTACCTTTTAAAATTTCATTCATATTTACAATGTTGATCGTACGAGTTTTGATAAATGGATATTGCGTTTTTGGGTGAAAAATGGTGGAGAACATTTCAACTTTTTTATGTTTATTCAAATGAATATGCCTTCATAATAAAACAAGATATCAGTATAGTTTTATACATCAACAAATGTCAATACTAATATTATTTGTTTGGTGAAAAAAAAATCTTCTCTATAAACAAGCCACTCTGGTATACATAAACGAAGTTTATTTCAATCAATAGTGGGGATAAAACTACTTCAAGGAAATTCAATACCTTGCCACATCAAGGTATTTGACCATAAAACTCTGTTCTGCAGAATTCCTTACAATTTTTAAGAAATACCTTTTAAAGCTGAATAAACCTAGATAAGCTGCTTTTCACGAAATAAAGGCTAATCCAAGGGGTTCGATTTCAAAATTCGAAAATACTGCTTTCTGTGTGTAAATATTTCTTTTTTTCTTTCATTTGACAATAAGCATTTATCAGTTTCTGATGCTCTCCATAAGAACAAATACATTTCAGCAAATCGTTTATTGGTTAATGATGCCCACTTTTCATTTTAAAATAGCCGTTGGATATACATCTCTGGTGTTACTTGTTATTGGAATAACTTCATAATACAGTAAATTTAAAAATCCCTAGAAAGTTGAAAGATAAATCATTCTATCAATATTAAATTCAGTTATAATTAAAATATGAGTGGTCATTAACTAATGGTTAAATTCATAAATATTACATATAAAATGTATTAACAAAACTAACCTTTCTCATCACACAAATACGTGTTAGATTGTGTCCTGCCTTGAAGAGCTGAAATGCATTTTTGTCAATTTTATTCTTAACAAATGAAGCCTTTTTAAATACTAGTTTTCTTTCTATCTTGTTTTTGATTCTATTTAATGCCACATTTTTAACATTTTACTTTAAAATCATAAATAATGTTAGGTACAGTTTCTTTTCTCAAAATATAGGCATGTTCATGCCTTGTTCCTAACATTTTTTGCAGTCATAAAGTCATCACATAAAGGCTTGATGAACCAATGCTTAGATACAATAATTACATAAGAAACATGATAAAAATCTACAAATGTTGAAAAATGTAATTGAAGATCATTGTTTGTACTTTTGATAGTAAACCTGGAAACGATTACCAATCTTGGCAATCGTTAACACTGATATCTAATGTAAGCATAAGGTAGATTTTTGCTTTCTTAAAGAATCATTTTTGATACATTCTCTGAAAACATTCGAGCATCATGGCATGTCTCACCGCGTAAGCAAGTCCCAAATAAAACAATATGAAAAAAAATATTTCATTTAAAAGTTAATGACATACACACAAAACGCTTTGATTTTCATTTCTTGTTTTGGTAGGATACCATATTGTTTGATAAATATGAGTTCTCTTTTTTCATGGCAATACTGATCTAAAACGTCATGCAGAGTAACAAGTATGTGGGGGGAGATTCTTCGTATTCTAAATATATAGACTTTAATTCTCTCGTCACAGTTGGGGTAGTAGACCTGGGGTTCAGGAGATTACTCCGTTTTACATTATTTGACTGGTTTGAATAAAATACGGGATTACGAATTTTTTAAGCAGAAATAAATGTCAAATATAAATCTTTCGTGACACGATACCCCTTTTATAAAATATATTTTAAAATTCCTGAATCAGTTTAGCCAGGTTGCAATAAATGAGTGTCAGATATCTGGCAGAAAAAGGTAATTGTTTACAATAGATGTTCAGTATTAAGGAATCATTAAGACTATATTTGTGATTTGCAAATTGTGTACCTATTATTTTTTTTTTATCTTGATGTGTTTAAGCTAGTTTGTTTCATCTGCAAATTTCAAAAAAAAAATATATATATATCTGGTAAAAAAATGTGTTGGGTTACACCCAGTCCACTATTTCAAATTGACATTTGAATTTTTAAATGTTCTATGTCATTTTTAATATTTTTTCCCGTTCAAATGCGAAATGTTTTCTATTGTTTGTCAATTTATATATTAATAGTCTTCTCTTTTTATAACCTTTTTACCAATCTTTCTTTAGAAGTAAACAAATTAGATTTTAAATATTATTTTGATTCAAAAGGTTAATTTCTGTGTGTATCGTACAATAAAAAAATCCCAAATATAGATTACAAGACTAAGACATCCAAATGGAAGTGTGAAAATGCGCTGTTGAACTTGAGTTCAAGAATATATGGACAACACAAGCATTTTTCTTGTGAAAAGTTGAAAAAAAAAAACGGCTAAGACCGAAAACTTACAACAGCTTTAAACATGTTAAATGTTGAAACAACATTTCTATATAAAAGATTTATTATCTGTTTGGATCCTTTTGAAAAATTGATCTCCCTCAGCCTTTGTACACCTGTCGATTTCTGGATTTAAATGTTTTGATTTCATCTGTACTGATGAGAAATAAGATGTCGAAATAGCAATATGCAAATGTTAAATTCAACGTTCATTTTTTATGAAAAAATACCTGAATTAGAAAATTTTGTTCAAAACTATTGAGTATCTCGCACATGCAAATTTTTGTCCTGAGCTGAGTTTGGCTATTTATTTGGATCCTTTTGATTATTTGCTCTCCATCGGCCATTGTACACTTGAATATTTCTGTATTTCCTATGATTTGATTTTATCTGTTATGACATGTATGATGAGGCACACGTTTTCAAAAATTTCCTGTTGCAGAAATTAAGTTTACAATGCCTTCGGTATTCTATTATGTATTGTATAGTTTAATGAAATGTATGTTTTTTGCTTTTACTAAATTAATGTGTTTCATTTTAGATTTGTAATTGTTCTGCTGAAGTTTTTTTATTTCTTTATATCTTGCAATTATTCTTGTGTGTTTCCGCTCGTTGGTGTGCATGTACCTGTCAGCAATAAACTTATTTTATTTGATTAGGAAAACGATATACACGTGAGCACATACAATTGTTTGCGTCGATTGGTGCTTCTTGACCCATTCTTGTAGATAATGTAGATTGTTGTCTTCTTTTTGCACCTCCAATGTACCAAAAAAGACAAATTCTGGATTGCAAGAAGCTAAAGGCAACGTTGTGTATGTAAATGAATTCTGGCTTTTTATCTATTTCTTGTAAAATGAAACATGTTTTTAAATATTTTTAAATGAATGGAATAAATAAAAGATGTGAAAACCATGATTGATTTTCGAAACATGTCTAAGATACAAGTAGCTATCTTCTAACATTCCAAACTAAGTCTTAAAGTTGTATTTTGGTAATATTATACATAATTTGAATTAGCAGTACTACTGAAGAAAATTCACTTCGTTTCTTAATGATTATCGTAAAACCTATCGTAAAACCCATAAATGAATTCTCAGAAAAAAAAAAAAAAAAAAAAAAAAAAAAAAAAAAAAAAAAAAACGCTTTACAATTCTACAATTCGAAAGTATTATCAACATATTCCCTGTTCCCTTGGGCGGACATAGAGAGAGAAAAGTACAGCCATTAATTTTTTGTCAGTCAGAAATGTTGTCAACAAGTGAAATATATGCAAGATAGCTGAAACAACATTCCCTGATAATAACCGATAGCTGTACTACATGTAACTCCATATCTTGAAATATCACACACACACACACACACACACACATACACGATTTAAGCACAATATTTGTCAAAAGTTGATAAAATTAATGATTTTCATGGAATTACGAAAAGAACGTTTTGAAGATATGCAATTAATATATATATATTGATGCATTACGTGTCGTGTGGTGATTGAATTATGAAATCGTTTTTTGACAAATAGTATTTCACGGTAGAAACAATTTCTGAAATATTTTAAGTTTATCAATACATGTATTTATTGTTAGAATACACATGCCACTGATGCTAAAATAATATATCAACCCCTATTACTGTGATCGCAAAAATATAGCTTGAGACAACGTAAATAATACAAAATATATTTAAAATTGTCAATATAATGAAATAAAAAAATAGATACATACCAAAAGAAAACATGCTTTTAAAAGCGGTGCAAATCCAGCTTATTATTCCGGAGCCTAGCAAAGTGTTTTGTTCAGTATCTATAAAAAATACAATTTTCATAGAATGAAATAATTTAGATTTTAATGAGGCTGCTTTTTCAACAGCCTTGCAAATATTTTACTATAAATTCAATCTGGTTTTCATCATTTTTGTTGTTATATTCTTAAATCGTATTTAGTATCTTCTGATGAAAGGGATAGCAGGAAGTATTTACGGTCCGTGTAACACTTAACAATTCAAAATTCTTAAACTTTTTGAAATTTTAATATTTCAAAAGTTTGACCAAAAATCTAAAATATCAAATTTTCAAAATGAACTAAAGTTTTAAAATTTTGAAAATTTAACCAATTTGAAAATATTAAAATTTAATATTTGTTCGATAAATCCCCCGTAACCTGTTAAGTTGTTTTCAAATCGATTTTTCAAAGAGTATCTCTATGAAGATGCATATCAAAACTATTTCATTTAACTTTGAAATAAGTGCAACTTCGCATGCAACTTGAATGAATAGATGCTTTTTTCGACTCTCTTTATCAGGAGTGGAATTGATTTTGGGCAGTTTTCTTAAATATCCTTAGAATTACTTTTGAAAAAGACACACAGCTCCTGGGACTAAAAAGTGGCAGATATATATACGCAAGTCATAGCAAGATGACACTGACACTACAGTAAAGGAGTTGTTCCATTACCATTTTTGCCGTTTAATTTGGATTTAATTATATCCCTTTAGAATGACGCTTACTCGCGGGATTATGCCTCCCGATATAAAAAATGGCGTCTGTGGTGTTGATATCCTCTAATGGGTCTCAGTTGGTCCCTTAAACCAAATTCCGTCCATTTTTCTCATCTTTCCGCTTCCACTAGCTTGAAAATATTTTATAAAGACTCTAAAAGAGACCACTTTTTCCCGTCTCACAGAATACATTTAAAAAATTCCCGCTTCACGGTGGACATCTTTTCACATTTTCACATGCATTTTTTTTGCAAGGATTCCGTTTCAAGCTCGTTTAAAAAACGTCAACTCCGCTTCCTGTTTATTCCAATTGGGACCAATTTTCATGTACTATACTTTTTAAAGGTTTAAACATTATTTTTGAATGAAATACAAACCTACACAGAGATAAAGGACACAAAGATGTATATATTTTAAAGCTAGAGGCATTATAGTTTATTAAAAAACAAAAGAACACACAAAGGTAAATTAGCATCACTATTCAATGTCTACCCTAGCCCTCGGGTCTAACTTAACTCAAGTTTCACAAGTTTATTGATAACACTCAGACACAAAGTGTAACATGAGGTCAAACAATATAAACATATATAGACATGGCGAAATGAAGATGCGGCATAAGCAGTAATTACAACAAATAGTAACATATCATAGTAATCCAATACATAAGCTAACACAATAAAGACATAAAGAGATTTTATTAAAACAAATTTAAACAATATTTGCTATTTTTTTATAAACAGAGACAATCTTTTATATACTTCAACGCTGCATATAGATAAGAGACCAATAATTTAACTGTGGTTAGTGCTTCTAATGTAATACTCCAGTATATATTTTTAAAAGAAGAGGCACAACGTTTTCGTTTTTACAAATAAATATGTAATGATATTCATCACCAATAAAGTTGTTACATAGATTACAAAATCGTTCATGCTTTGGAATATTGTTCCATCTTCCTGTTTCTATTGGTATTTTTAAATAAGAAGAACGTACTTTTGTTATCCAAATTCTATTATTTTCTGAAAGTCTCAACAAATAATTTTCCAATCCAAATTCCCTTTTAAATGATCCGTAAAATTGCCAACGCGAAAAGTTTTCCACTTCCCTAAACCAGCTAGTGATGAAATTATCACATAATATTTGAATAAATAAATTCTTATCATAGAATCCAATTTGATTGATAAAAATATATCCTTGACGACAGTGATTACAGATAGATTCTACAAAGTTAATCCATGTAAGGACATATTGACCTTGATTTTTTTTTAACGTAGCATCAAATTGTACAAAACGCTGCTAAGTTTGTATCATTATTAACCAATTTGCACCAAAACGAAATCATTTTCATTTTTACTCGTATTTCAAGAGGAAATCTTCCTCGTTCACCGCATATGATAAAATTTGGTGTTTTATTTCGAACACCTAAAATTCTTTTACAAAATTTCAAATGTAGTTGTTCAATAATTTTTAAATTCTCAAACTCCTAATTTTCTAAGCCATTTGGAACTATTGGTTCGATCATTGAATCAAATATTTTCAGCTGCAAATCGACATGAATATCTTCATTTCGTATGCATTTATAAATAAAATGCAATGGGTTTTGATCTGGTCAATAAGCTTCTTTCTTGTATCAGTAAAGGTACCGTTATATATATTTAAAAACCACTCCGAGATATGTAACTGTGTCAACAATTTCCAATAATTCGTTATTAAGAAAAAAATTCAAATATTTCTTTTGATTTCCGTTTACGAAATATCATCATTTTAGTTTTACTTGTATTAACATCTTATTTCCATAAATTGAAGTAAGATGAAAAAATATCAAGAGACTTTTGCATACCTTCTTTAGTTTCCGAGAGTATTGCAGTATCATCTGCATACAATATTACAAACAGTTCAAAACCATATGCAAGTCATTGTGACATTTTTCTCTAATAATTTCTAAAGGAGTACCATCTAAAACCCTAAAATATTCCTCCAAATTGTTTAAAAAGATAGAAAATAAAAAATCTCTCCTTGTCTAACATGGGAAGAAATCTGATTGATTTCCGTTATACATGATACATGATTTTATACCTTGATACATATTATAAATAATCTTAAAACATTTACCTTTAATATTACTACAGTGCAATTTTTCCACAGTCCAGATCTAGATACAGTGTCGAACGCCTTACGAAAATCTATGAATGTGCAAAATAATTTCTTCCCAAATGAAAAATACAACTCAGTTAATGCGTGAAGTACAAAATTAATGTCTAAAGTTGAATAGCCAGCTTGATTTTCAGACATCAAGGAAATCTCATTTGCAAAAATATACTCGGCAAAAAAAGTTTAGGACCATATTCATTTTAATTCATGTATCTTAATTTTCGTGTTTAAGCATGGGCATAACAACTTATCTGATCAATATGAAATTTTACACAGTGTTTACACCTACCATTATGAACATTTTCTGAAATTTTCAACTTTTAAAAATGGTTATTTTTTAGAATAAAAAATCACGTTTTTTTTTTTATTTTCATCGAGTTGTTTAATATTTTAACTGTTTACAGACTTTGATTCACTAAAATTGTTTGAAAGTGGCAAAGAAATGGGCATTCACATATGGGTACCTATTTTGTCCCAAACAATAATTTCCACTGTTGTGTCGGTCATTTTCAAAATTTGGAAGGGTATGGTGCTTAAAATAAACATTTTGACTTAACAACGTCGTTGAAGCATCAAGACACAGAAATTGATGAAGAAAAGGCTTCATAGCATCGGTTCCTGCCCGGAAATCAATTTTTTTGAAAGCGGACAATTTTTTGGGATAAAAATGCAAATTTCAGAAATTTTTGCTTTTCGAGGATGCATAAACAGATGAAAGTATGACCCATAGACTTTTTTGAAGTGATTAACCTGACGGTCTTGAAAACATCAGACAAGAGGTCCCAAGACTGGTTGGCTTTTGTATAATTTGGACAAATTAAACTTTGTTGTAAACTTAATACATTAGTAATAGAAATGGAAAACCATGGTCCTTAACTTATTTTGTTGAGTATATTAAGTCTAGAATTAATAATAGACGTAAAAAGTTTTCCTAGACAACTAATGAGAGTAATCGCTCTAAAATTGTCTGGATCTGTTGAACAGCCAAAGTTAAAACTGAAATATTCTTCACATGTCAGGTGAAATTGTTGGTCTGCAGATTATTGACAACATTAGCTTGTATGAGCTAGCGATTTTGAGAAGTTTTGTATGTTTAGTCAAAAATCGACAATTCTAAACTTTTAATAACCGAAATAATCAAAAATAAAAGTTCAGTTCACAAATTTCGAAGTTTGGTCTAATATCCAAAAAATGTTAAAATTTTAACATTTTTAAATTTTAATATTTTGATTAAATTTTCAAAATTTAAACATTTTTGTTCATTTTGAAAATTTGATATTTTAGAATTTTTGTCAAACTTTTGAAATATTAAAATTTCATTTTTTTAACAATTTAGATTGTCTATTGATTAAAGTTTAACATCAAACTATATTTATCCTAATCAAACACAGCTTTAATCGCTACCCTGTTAGAAGAGAATATAAAGAAATGTGCAAATGCAATCAAAATGATCAAATGAAATGCAACAGTGTGCCAATGAATGCAACAGTGTGCTCATGAATGCAATAATACGCAAATAAAATACACCGGAGACATTCATCTTGAACTGATATATATTCTTCATGCACATGTATGATCCTTGGTCATGTTGGTGGCATAATAAAATAAAACCCGCGTCAAAATCTGACAAAAATAAATAAAAAATCAGTTGTTTTGTTTCTATTAGGCACCTTTTGGGTCTTTGGTTCCTCACAAACATTTACCGCTTCCTCACGTCTGTCGTCACATTCCACTTTTGCGTAATTTCATTATTACCAATTTATAACTGTATCAGAATGCTGATTCAAAAATCTCCCAAACGAGCTCCGGCGACAAATCACTTCCGTACAACCTATGCAACCTATCTGTTGAGTTTAATTCAATTCTAAGCATTTTGAAATTTCCCACCTTTTTTCCTTTTCCATGGTAACACTCGCAATTTTGAAGTCTTGGACACCAGAAACCAATTTCTTAATCCTTGGGTAATTTTTTTTAAAAATTTCAACCAATTTTGTATTTTCATTTTCCCGCCCTTTTTGTCATTTCCTTGGCAACGGATGCCAATTCGAAGCCTTTGTTACCAACATCTAATTCCCCATGTCCTAAGCAACTTTCCTGTAAAGTTTTCCCAATTCTAAGCACCTTAATTCTCCCGCCTTTTTTGTTGTTTCCATGTTAACTGATCCTAATGTGAAGTCTTGGAGACCAGAAACTATTTTCCCGTATCCTAATCAACCTTCCTGTAAAGTTTGAATAAATTCTGAGGACTTTCATATTTCCACCTTTTTGCAGTTTCCATTGCAACAAGTGCCATTTTAAAAATTCAAAGACCTGTTTGCATCTTTCGGGATAGGAATATATCTGTCTGTGAAGTTTAGTGAAGACCGGACAATCAGTTTCCGAATAAATGGTCGGACAAATTTTTCGTCAAAGAAAAGAAAAATGCATGGGTGTTCCACGGAACACATGTGTCGCCTGCACTATATATATTTAAGAATTCTTGTGTTCAAAATAGAATTACAAAGTCCAAGTTGCACATCTGAATTATATACAGAAGCATGCATTCCTCCAGGTTTGATAGAAAAATACAGGGCCATTTATTAGGAGTTGAGTATAATGGAGTCATACCCTTCGACTCCAATAAACTAAAAATGATAATTTAAAGTCCTAAAACAGCCTAAAATCTGTAAAAAACAAAATTAAAGAAAAACAAAATGCATGGTGCACATCTACAATATATACTGAAGCATTCCTGCAAGTTTGGTCGAAAAGTGCCAAGCCGTTTTGGAGGAGTTGCGGAAAATGGAGACGTACCCTCAAGACTCCAGTAAGATAAAATGACAAAGTCCAAAAACAGTGCAAAATCCTGGAAAAAAAAAATAAAGAAAAACAAAATGCATGGTGCACCTTTTCAACATATACTGAAGCACTCCTGCAAGTTTGGTTGAAAAGTGCCCAGCGGTTTAGGAGGAGTTGCGGATAATGGAGACTTACCCCCCAAGACTCCAATAAGCTAAAATGGCAAAGTCCAAAAACAACGCAAAATCTGTAAAAAAAAATTAAAGATAAACAAGATGCATGGTGCACATTTTCAACATATACTGAAGCATCCCTGCAAGTTTGGTTGAAAAGTGCCTAGCGGTTTAGGAGGAGTTGCAGATAATGGAGACGTACCCTCAAGACTCCAGAAGGCTAAAATGGCAAAGTCCAAAAACAGTGTAAAATCTGGAAAAAAAAACAAAACTAAAGAAAAACAAAATGCATGGTGCACATCTTCAACAAATACTGAAGGATCCCTGCAAGTGTGGTTGAAAAGTGCCAAGAGGTTTAGGAGGAATTGCGGATAATGGAGACGTACCCTCAAGACTCCAGTAAGCTAAAATGGCAAAGTCCAAAAACAGTGTAAAATCTGTAAAAAAACAAAATAATAGAAAAAACAAAATGCATGGTGCACATCTTCAGCATATACTGAAGCATCCCTGCGGTTGAAAAGTGCCCAGCGGTTTAGGAGGAGTTGATAATGGAGACGTACCTTCAAGACTCCAGAAGGCTAAAATGACAAAGTCCAAAAACAGGGTAAAATCTGGAAAAAACAAAATTAAAGAAAAACAAAATGCATGGTGCACATCTTCAACATATACTAAAGCATTCCTGCAAGTTTTGTTGAAAAATGTCAAGCGGTTTAAGAGGGGATGCGGATACATGTAATGTTTAATTTTTTTTACAGACGGACAGACGGACAGACAGACAGACGGACGCAAGACGACGGATAGTAATCCCTATGTGTCGATCCTGCACTAGGTGCAGGCGACACAAAAACAGGAAGTTTTTAGAATCGAGTAAAAACAATTAGTCTCCCCAAACTTGATAAAATAGAACAAAACCCATCACAATATGATAAACAATTACGATTCTTCCAAATATCAGAAAACAACCAAATTTAACTACTTTTGGCCCTTTCTTTCCAAAAAGGGTAGCCCTAAGGGTTTCTTGTTAAATGAAAACAGCTTTATTTGTTTAATATATCTGTTTAATCATGCTATAAAAAACCTACAGAAAAACTAGAAATTCACACGAGCCCGTCCCACTTACCTGGTGACTGATATTTTTTTCAATTGGAACCAGAAGACCAACCTTTATAATTCATTGTATACATCCATTACATTTAATAGTCAGTACTTCGAGGCTGAACGGCAAGCCGATTTTATTTGGAAACTTGCAATATCTAAATTTTTGTAATAAATATTGAAAACTAATGAGAATCTCCCTCATGCAAAGCTCTGTCCCTATTTTACTTCAATTGTTACCAGAAGACAAACCTTTATAATTCATTGTATACATCCATTACATCACTAATCAGTACTTCGAGGTTGAACGGCAACCCGATTTTATTTGGAAACTTGCAATATCTAAATTTTTGCAGGTAATATTGAAAACTAATGAGAAACTCCCTCACGCAAAGCTCTGTCCCAATTTTTTTTCTTTCTTTTTGGCTTAACATCTGGATCATGTTGGTGTAGTTCTCTTTCTCAATCTTTTGGTGCATAATTTCTTAATGTTTATAGATTTTTTTCTGCACGGAAGAGCCATTAGTTGTCGGTATGGACATATGCAGAAAATAAATGGTTCGGTATTTCACCATTCAAAATATGATACAGTTTCTTTGAAGAAATTCAAACATTGGTGGGCATCTTGGATGTAGTTGGAATATGGAATTTACAAAAGGAAATGAATATTGTGAGTACTATTATGCTGAAATAAAACTGTTCAAGCGATTTTAGAGAAGATCTTCAGATATATTTCACATTGGGTCCTTTGTTAAACTATATTCCCACTGCCGGCCATTCTTTATTAGGAACGCACTTTAAATTACAAATTTTATGAGACAATTAAGGACTAAATTTTTTTCATCATTTTTTTCCAGCGGATTCAAAGGAGACAATTTTCCAATGCATTACCTCTTAAGTCCTGTACTAAACATTGCTCCCAGCTTGCAGCTATTTTAGAACATAAAAACACGACCTTTTTATGGGCTTACTAAGAGCTATTAAGTTTTATTTCAATCAATTTTGAAACGGTTTAATAGAGGAAAATCTTAGCATCTTTCCCCACAGAAGCCTATGCTCATTTTTTTATTCCCCGCTGGCGGACTTCTTGAATGGGTTGGAAATATAAAATAAATTCTTTGAAGTGGACAACCAAAGAAATTTTATGCAAAATTGAATCCAAATTGTTCATTGCAAGCGGTTTCATAAGAAAATATTTTTGAATGCATTTCTTATAGGCTGAAATGTTAAACTATTGGTCAACTGTGGAGGCCATCTTTGAAGAGATTCAAACTTGGCACACATATGTACACATTGTAGCCGTTGAACTCTTTTGCAATTAAAACTTAACTTCCGTGTCAAATAGTTATTCATTTAAAAATAAAAACTATAAAATGCATGAAAATTCAAAGAACAAGGCCAATACTCCTACATGGGTGTTAGACTTTCTTAAAATTGCAAGTCATAATCGATCTTGACATGTTGACAATATTTATAATTTAAACTTAGCCCCTGTCTTCTATCAATTGTAATATACACAAATTATGGCAAAAACGCATAAAATCCCAAACGAGTTTTCGGATATTGTTAAAGTTGCGGAATTGATAGATCTCATTATCTGTATAATCTTTCGCTTGAAATATCTGTGACAGTTTTTAGAGTTATTTGCAAAGAACAAAGAACGCTGTTCTATATTAGTAATAGCGGCGTATTCTTTGATCATACATGTAGCAAATGAAAAAATGAAAACTACACTCTCTCTTGAAAATATATGCTTTCAGAATGATTTGATTTTATCTACACATATAATGTTGAAACCTGTGATTTAGAGAATTAAAATGTTTTCGAATTGAAGTATTTAAAAACTTATTAATACAGGTGATGGCAAATGCTGACCTGTGCATTCTGATATTTGGTTTGATGGACTTCTTGGTTGTTCCCTCTGTCTTATCGTCATCTCTGCAATAGATAAAAATTCTTTGGTTGAAGTTCAATTTCAATTATATTTAATAATATTTTAAGAATTGCACGTGTAGATTCCATTAACCTTTTTGAGTTTATTCCTCTTGGGGTTTAAGCTTATTCCAAAGTTCAGTAATCTCGGAAAGAAAGTCATAGTTACGTGGAACATTCATCACAGTACATTTCAAAGACTAAAAATCCGATATGACAATCGATATTGGGATCAATACAAGTATTTACTAATTAAAAAAAAAATGTTTGACGTAAGTGTTCCCTAACTTAAGCAATAAATGCACACATTTTGCTCGTTTATTAATGATTTTAAGGATACTTTAGCTATATAACAAACAATGTTAACTATATAATAAACGATTCCGTTCTCCTGATGATAGGAAAGACACACCTAACAAGCTATTTTTTCCATTACTATTTTGACACTACATCTTTTAAGTGTAAATGTTGAAAACTGAAAACAATGAGTATTTATTAACATGTCAATTAATTAACAACAATTATGAAGCACAAAAGCTATTGTCGTTTATGATGTTATCTACAAAAATCAATATCTGAACATCTCAATCGCAAAATACATTAATATGCAAAAATATTATGTTTTAACCTTTTTTTGAACACATGAACATATTACGTGTTCCAATTTAATAACAGACGCTTTATCAGATGTTCAAATTCTGATTTTAGTACTTCAGTTTTAAAATTAGACCTGTTATCTCCCTTACTTTTCATCTAAAGTAAAAAGGTTAAAACCTTGATTAGCAGAAATATTCAGATACAATTTACATCTTAGATTATAAGTTATTACATAAGGGTAATAACAGAATTAACAACCAGAATTGTCAAGAGCTGAGATGCATTGGGTAAAAAGACAAAGCAAGAGCATAACCTCCGAAACTTTTGTCAAACCCACTGGTCCTGAATAGTACAGGCATTTCAAAAGAAATTTCGGGATAAACCTGTTTTGTAGCGTGCCAATCCTTCCTCTTTTATATTGGTATTTTACGGAAGCAACTCAACGGTAATTTTATCAGCAATAAAATAAAGCAAGCCACGAACAGTAAAATATGTCAGACCCAAAATATTAAACATAACAGCAGAGGAATACTGCAGGAATACATAAATCAAAGTCCGGAAACAAGGCAAAAGCAAGAACACCAGAAGACGGCGACCAAAGGGACTACATGCCCACAAAACACACAAACACTACATATACCACACAAAAAACTAAAGCACTACCAGTGTGAACTCTCGAAAAACAGAGTGACATTATGTGATCCGGAAGGTTAAGCATGTCCTGTTTTGTATACAGCACCCGTCACACTGTCAGTAGGTCAATCCAGTTTAAAGTAAAAAACCTCTACTGTCAAAGCCGGAAAGACGTGAATCTAACTGAAAATATCAATTTTCATTTGTGACACTATATCTATCTATGAAGTCGTGTAACGGGCATATAATTTCTGAAGGGACGAAAGTAACAACGACAGAACCAATCCCTGACTAAGCAGTTTTTGCTTTGCTTTTTCCACAAAGTCAGTGTATAACTGCAAGCTCTACAGTAACGAAATAATTGTGAAATATCCATTCCATATGCTAGGGGAGGTAGGTATATTGCTGCAGAGAAAAGGAAAGTTCGCAATTGGAACGTAAAAGCCATCACGTTTGTCATTAAGTCTCGGGAGACTTATTGTTTTTGTTGCGTTTCTTATTATTATTCTTCTTTCTTTATTCTCGTCCGCATGAGCTTGTTTGAAACAGATCTCGGAGACCATATGACCTAAAGCTTTCAAACTTTGTAGGATGTTGGCCCCATATATCTAGTTGTGCAACATCTAAAAAATTTTCAGATAGGGGTCCATAAAGGGTACTTTTGGGGGCTCAAAAAGGGGTGGGGTCCTCCATGTTAACCCTATGGGAAAAATGAAATTTTGAATTTTTCTCCTTTTACAGCTATTATGTATTAGTATGGTTATAAGGGGAACCCCTGCCCTGCTCAAAATTTTTTTGAAAGGGGGTTTTATAATGCCCAGAAATCCGATATGGGATATGGGAGTTCGTTTGTGAGACTTTTGTGTTTCGCTTGCGAACACAGTTATATCTTGTATAACCTTGATTTCATATATCCATGTTCGTCAATGTATAACAAAAGATCAAGGTATGAAGCCGAATTGGGTGTATTGATTGTCTCTTTAATTGCAATTATTTTCACCTGTTTGGCATTTACCTTTGACATGACCTAAATGTTTTTGCATATTTATGTTCCTCTGGACTGGACTATACACTTGTCATATATTGAAAGTCTTTCGTTCAAAGTTCAAATATTATAGTGAAGGTAGAAGTTTTGGATGCACAGACAAGCCGACAGACAGGACAAAACAAGAGGCCAACGATTGCGATTTCGGGGCATACAAATGATCTGTGCATTCTTCTTATCAGGAAAATGTATCCTTCAAGGCTTTGTCTTCAGCTGATTTGAGACGCTTTTGAACATTTATGCTTTATCAATACTTTACTTTGAAAATATATGCTTTTAGAATGATTCGATTTTATCTACACATATAATGTTGAAACCTGTGATTTAGAGAATTAGAATGTTTTCGAATTGAAGTTTTTTTTAAAGTTATTAATACAGGTGATGGCAAATTCTGACCTGTGCATTCTGAACTTTGGTTTAATGGACATTTTTGCTGTTCCCTCTGTCTTAACGTCATCTCTTCAATAAATAAAAATTCTTTGATTGAAGTTCAATTTCAATTATATTAAAGACTTTATTAAGAATTGCACGTGTAGATTTCTTTAACCTTTTTTGAGTTTACTCCTCTAGGGGTTTAAGCTTATTCCAAAGTTCAGTAATCTCGGAAAGAAAGTTTTAGCTACCTGCAACATTCATCACTGAACATTTCAAAGACTAAAAATCCAATATGACAATCGATATTAGGATCAATACAAGTATTTACATACCAAAATCAACTTGTCTTACGTAAGTGCTCCCTCACTTAAGCAATAAATCCACACATTTTGCTCGTTTTTATGATTTTTCAAGGATATTTTAGCTTTATATTCACACTGGTAAACAAACAATGCTAACAGTATAGTAAACGATTCCGTTCCGTTCTCCTGATGATAGGAAAGGCACACTTAACAGGCTATTTTTTTTTCTATTACTATTTTGACACAACTACTTTTAAGTGTAAATGTTGAAAACTGAAAACAATGAGTATTTATTTTTATGTCAACAACAATTATGAAGCATGGTGTCCATTGTCATTTATGATGTATCTACAGAAATCAATATATGAACATTTCAATAGCAAAATACATTAATATGCAAAAATATTATGTTTTAACCTTTTATTGAACACATGAACACATTACGTGTTCCAATTGAATAACGGGCACTTTATCAGATGTTCAAATTCTGATTTTAGTACTTCAGTTTTGAAGTATTCACAGATCATTTTTAGCTCACCTGGTCAGAGGCCATGTGAGCTTTTCCCATCACTCGGCGTCTGTCGTGAAACTAGACCTGTTATCTCCCTTATTTGTCATCTAAAGAAACAAGGTTAAAACCTTGATCGGCAGAAATATTCAGATACATGTTACATATTAGATTACAAGTTATTAGATAAAGGTAATAACATAATTACCAACCAGAATTGTCAAGAACTTAAATGCCTTATGCAAAAAGACAAAGCAAGAGCATTACCTCCGAAACTTTTGTCAAACCCACTGGTCCTGAATGGTACAGGCATTTCAAAAGAAATTTCGGGATAAACCTGTTTTGTAGCGTGCCAATCCTTCCTCTTCTATATCGATAGTTTATGGAAGTAACTCAATGGTAACTTGCTTATAGAGTCCATAAAAGTACGTAACGGTTGCCGAACATAAAGGGACCGCTTATTTTCACTGTGTAGATCTGTACAATGGTAGCAGGCTATCACACAAAATGACAATGACTAGACATAGGACTCAAAATAAAATAAAGTGGAAGCTTTTTTGACTTTTGACTACAACTTCAACGTGAATTCAACAGATAAATCTGGCTCGCTCCTCTCTCGTCAAGGCTGACCATACTTACCGTGTACCTATCGGGGTGACCACGAACTTCACTTGACCATGAAGTCGTGTGTGTAAATAAAATTTT